>JAGVVM010001169.1:0-72080 GCA_019149425.1 Psidium friedrichsthalianum | reverse complement strand
AACTTCGTTGGTAAGTTAAACCTCTATCAACCATGCAATGTTCAGGATATTGATACTGGCCATGGATTAGCTTCTTTTTTAGAGCTCCGATTCGGGGTAAATCGGTTAGGAAAAAATTTACACGGAAACGGCCCGTTATTGGTGTGAAATCAATTCTGTGGAAGTGCTGTGAATGCACAGTTCTGGATGTGAATTGTTTGGTGTTTGTTGAAATAGGCTTCCAAGATCGCTTCCCCTTCTTGCGTGGGGTGGAATTGTGTGAGTGGGTGTCAACGTGAGGTGGTCGGTGCCTCCCCCGAAAAATTGAATTTTTGCGGAACATTTCAACAAAAACGGGCAATAGTAACTCTGGAATCACTGTTCACGACATTTCTGTTACTGTTACGGTGTCTGCCCAATTGATTTTGCAATTGAAGAATAGACAATTCATGTGGGTCCCGCTTTTATGGCTTGAGTATTTTGTAAAAAGTATAGTTGAAAATGCAGGTCATTTTTGTCACAAACGGGCTCACACGGAAAATAGTCCACGGACTTACGCCCGGTGCCCGGAGAGCTCGTGGCTGAGCTCCAAATAATAATTGTGATTATCCACGTGTGTTCTACTGTTGCGATAATTTTGGTTGGATTTTGGGTCGATAGGTGGAATTTTTGGCAATAATAAAAATGAATATCATTGGGCATTTTTAATATAAATTGGGCACGTGAGATCAAATGAGTGGTTGGGCCATTTGTGTCGGCCACGCCTGGATTGATAGTAGTCTTGGACGTTGTTTTTGAATTGTGGCCTGAACGTACTGGCCGTGTTTCTGACCCAAATTGAATTGATGGCATGATCTGATAGTCTGAGATGGTCGGTGCGATGGATTTTCGACCGTGTAAAATGCATATCTATTGTCACTGGGGCGAAATACGTATATTTCAGCCCATATTGTGACTTGGCGTCAAAAAGGTAGCACAGAGGCGTAAAATGTAGCCTCAGAGGCGGAAAACAAGTAGACTTCGGAGCGCCCATGATGCGTTTGACGCTGGGTGCTGGAGTGAGAAGTGTGCCGCAAACTGAGGCGGGGGTTCTTGCTACGTCGGGTTCGGAGCACGGACCTATATGCCGCTTAAATTGACGCGGGTCGGACCTGGCGCCTAAGGACGTGGGTCAAATTGGCGGTTAAGCCGCAGGCTCAAGATTGAGCACGTTGCCATGCATATGCCGATTTGCTTGTGCTTGTCCTGCTTGGATCTTGGTGTTTGGTTTAAAGGCCTAATGATTTTATATTGAGCCATTGATTGGCGATTGATTTCGATATCATGATTCTGTGTGGTCCCGGATTGGGACCAAAGATTGAACTGTGTATTGATGTTTGGTCATTTATGGCGAGCTTTATATTGAACTGTGCTTGGTATTTTTCTGGCCCTATGATTTTGATGTTCTGGATGAGGCTTGAGAGTTTAGTCTGAGGTTGTTTGGTGTCCTGAGAAGGGGATTAGTGGTTAGCTTATTGAGATTCGTTCTCATGGGTGATTATTCCCCATTTTTCAGACCCCAAACCGCCGCAGTGAATGCGATCCTAGTAAGGCAGGGGATCGAGTTGGATTTGAGTCGGAAACTCAGCTTTTTCTTGGATCGGATGGTGGGGCGGATGTCGATGAGCACAGTTGGAGTTGAAGCCCTTTTTGTAGAAATTTGTATGATTTGCTTGTAGTCGAAGATAGAAATTGCCGACCTAAGCCCTTTGTTAAAGGTCGAGCTATAAGATGTCAAAGGACGACAGGAATTTTGATTTGTGCATATTAAATGTCGCCAAATCATGTATATAAATATGATGTAATATAAGAAGATGTTTGATGTAAATATATTGGTTGGTCTCTCTATCTATCCCTTTCTGTGCATGAAGTTGAAGGAGGTCGTTTCCGTTGCCTAAGGAACTCTGAGATCGTTTTGGACAACGACGAGTATCCTGGGCCGTCGTTCCTGTTATCCAATCGATCGTACAGGTAATAGGGATGTCGCGTGGCTCGCCGGGTTCGGGGCGTGACACAACACACAACTAAAGCAGGAGAATAAAAACTCTAGCATGTAGAATAACTCAGAAAAGTACTTTTGTTTAGCCTGGGAATATGTGTTAGTAGTGGATCTGAAATTTTTTTTGGCCAGTTCAAATGCAGGTGCTTTCTCTCTTTGAGGAAGAGGCACGTGCATAGTTTTTGAAGCTTACAATACAACACAGCATGTCTCCACAATTGCAAACTGAATTAGATGCAAAAGGGAGCGGGGATGAGAGCAGTGAGCGCAAAGAGAACGTGGGTGAGGACGGGGCTCGGGTCGGCAGAGAGGAGGCCATTTGCGATGGCTTGAGCGTGGACTTGGTGAAGGTGTTTGATGCTGCTGCATTTCTTGAGGACGACGAGAAGCGTAGACGAACGGGAATCAACATTTGTATCCTTCCTTTTGGATCAAAAAGGGCGACTTTCATGCATGTCTTAAAAGGAGACCGAGCGACCGTGAAGATTTTGATTTCAAATAGTAAGTTAGGTGAATCTCAACACATACAAATGGCTATGCAAGATCGAAGAAGACATGAATACGAACTGATTTTCAATGACCAAGCGGAAACAAGGCGAAAGCGCAAAGAATTGACGAGACGGTGCCGAAAGTCGACTTGTGGCCGACGAACACCATGCGTGCAAACAAGAAGAAGAACAAGAAGAAAAAGAAAGGGATTGAACCTCTAGCAAAAGCTTTGTGGCCGACGAAAAGTTGACAAACTTGTAGGTGGATCACCGCGACGGTCTACAGATGATTGAGGGAGAAGGAGGGTTCGAAAATGCAGCAAAGGGGAAAGTCCAGATCGCACAAACGAAAATTAATGGTCGCAAATTTTGCGACGACCAAGTCTGGTCGTGGCTAATTTGCGACGACCTGCTGGTCGTCGCTAAATGTTGCGACGACCTGCTGGTCGTCGCAAACTCTAGCGACGACCAGAATCTGGTCGTGGTAAGTTGATGGCGATACGGGCGGACGCGGAGGACGCTGGTTTTGGTTCGGGGAATGTATTTTTGGCAAAAACGATGGGAACGGGGTCAACCATTTCTTGTTCACGCGAAAAGATTGTCTGAAGAATCAATAAACATCGTTTTTTTTTTCTTGGTCAATAATCAATAAAGAATTTGATTTGACTTTTTATAAGGAAAAATTAAAAAAAGGGACATTTGTTATATACATTCCCGATCGGCTCGAAAAGCGAACATACGAAAGACTGCGAAACAAAGTACGTCGATTATTGGACGGTGAATGCGTAAGTTTCTTTTTTTTTTAAACATTGATAATGAATATAATTATAATCCAAAAAGAATTCAATTTGATTGGTTTTTCTATATGCATATCATTTTTTTTTTGTAAGATTAAGCGAAAAGAAATTCCAGGACTACGTCCGGTCATGAACATAGCAGCGTCATCATAGATGCAATTTATGAGAAGATGCTTTTTTTCAAATGGAGAAATATAGTACGTGAATTTTTTGTGAAATGATCATGCAATGGTATCAAATAAATTACGTTATTGAGTAAATCTTTGTATATGAATTTCCAGTCACGTAGCATTATTTCCTTCAGTTAATTAATAATGTCTAATTAAACTAACGGAAAAATGCTGAAGTAGATTTGTTTATTACTTCCTCTCTCCTACACGACATTTTTAAAATTAAATGTTCGCCATTACACAATTAGCTAGAAAAATCATAATTCGTTCCTAAACCAATAATTTCCGATGAAAACCATTTTTCGTCCCAAACATTACCGACCAAAACTATTTTCGTCACTAACCAACAATTAGTGGCGAAAACTATTTTTTCGTAGCAAAAATTAGCGACGAAAAAAAATTTTCCTCACTAATTTTTGCGACGAAAACGATTTTCGTTGCTAAACCAACAATTAGCAATGAAAGCAATTTTTTGGAACTAAACCAACAATTAGCGATGAAAAATGGTTCTCGTCGCTAAACCAATAAAGATTTTCGTCGCTAAACCAATAATTAGTGACGGACATAATTTTAATTAGTGATGAAAAGGCTTTGATCGTCACTAAACCGACCAATTTGGCCTCGAATCTCACAAAAGGTAGAAAAAAATCAAACAAAATTTACCCAGGTTCACCCCAAAATAGGGCTACATCCTGCAAAGAGATTCTACTATATTTTTAGATTTTCAGCATAACCACTCCTTACAGTAATCTATCCGAAAATCCTTTCATCCCTCAATAAACGAGCCAACTTAACAAAAAAAAAACATACCTAACAATAATAACAACAATAATAGAAATGACAATATCAATAACATATGTCGCAATAACAACAACAACAACAACACATAATTAGTAAAAAAGTCTCAAAAAGCATAATCTTCATCTTCGTCCTCGTCCTCGTCTTCGTCTTCGTCTTCGTCTTCATCTTCGTCTTCGTTTTATCATCTTCATGAGCATCATCTTCATCCTCTGTCTCAAAATCATATTCTTCAATGGATTCTAAATTTGATTCGCGAATTTCAATTGGATCCACATCTATCACTGCTCCACATGGATCTCGTAAAATTGGAATATTATATTCCTCAGCTTCAACCATGTTACAAACTTCCTCTTGTTGATATGTTGTATCCTTCCAGTGTTCCTCGATTTTTCTTCGTGCTTTAGTTTTACATGCAACCCACCAATCAGCTTTGTCTCATTTCAAACTAGGATATGATGCATAATATACTTGACTTGCTTGTTGTGCCAAGACAAATGCCGACAAAAATCGTCGTAAACTTTTTTCATTGCTAATTTCGTCGCAAAATTCGTCGCAAATTAGCGACGACCTATTATTCGTCGCTAATTTTTCCTAGCTAAAAAGCCTTTTTGTTATTTTGCGACGAATTTTCGCGACGAATTTGTGACGGAAGCTATTTTCATCGCTATTTTCGTCGCAAATTAGCGACGACCTATTGTTCGTCGCTAATTTTTCGTAGCTAAAAAGCCTTTTTGTTATTTTGCGACGAATTTTGCGACGAATTTTGTGACGGAAGCTCCTTTCGTCGCAAATTAGCGACGACCTATTGTTCGTCGCTAATTTGTCGTAGCTAAAAAGCCATTTGTTATTTTTGCGGCGAATTTTGCGACGACCCATTGTTCGTCGCTAACTTTTTGTAGCTAAAAAGCCATTCGTTATTTTTGCGACGAATTTTGCGACGAATTTGTGACGAAAGCTTTTTTCGTCTCAAAATTCGTCGCAAATTAGCGACGACTTACACTTCGTCGTTAATTTTTCGTAGCTAAAAAGACATTTGTTTTTTTGCGACGAAATTTGCGACGAATTTGGGACGAAAGTTTTTTTCGTCGCAAAATTCGTCGCAAATGAGCGACGACCAATTGTTCGTCGCTAATTTTTCGTGGCTAAAAGCCATTTGTTATTTTGCGACGAACGAACGTTTTTGTCGTCGCAAAATTCGTAGCAAATTAGCGACGAATTGAAATTCGTCGCTAATTGTTCGTGGCTAAAAGCCATTTGTTATTTTGCGACGAATTTTGCGACGAATTTGTGACGAAAGTTGTTTTCGTCGCAAAATTCGTCGCAAATTAGCGACGAATTGAAATTCGTCGCTAATTTTTCGTGGCTAAAACCCCTTTTTTTGTAGTGTGGTCCAAAAACAAAAAGGGTCGATGAAGAAGTAATTTTCTTCTATATGTTCATCAGCTGTGGCATTGAGAGGAACAGGACGGCAGAGAAATGGAGTGGAAACTAAAGGGGCACATGATAGCACTATTGGAGCAAAAATCCATTTGATAACGCAACTTCATTTTTCTACTTCTGAAGTTACTTTTTTTGCTTCATAAGTTTTTTTACCTGTTTTCAGGAGTAAAAAAAAATTACTCCTCTTTTAGAAGTAAAAATTTCTCGATATTAATATCTCTCACTTCACTCTCTCTCTCTCTCTCTCTCTCTCTCTCTCTCTCTCTCTCTCTCTCTCTCTCTCTCTCTCTCTCTCTCTCTCTCTCTCTCTCTCTCTCTCTCTCCACTACGAATCACTTTCTATACTCACTCCCACCACGCCTCCGTTGTCACTGCTACCGCCACCAATCTCCAACTGCCGCCACCGATGCCCACCGCCAACCATTGTTACCACCGATGCCCACCGCTAACCACCGCCCATCTCCATCTCCAACTGCCAGAGTAAAAAATAAATATTATTTTTGTTTATTTTTTTAAAAATAAAATAATTTCAATTGCATGAAAGTGTTTTAGCAATATCATTTTTCTTAATAAATTATAAGAAACAAATATTCTATGATTTGGTTAAATATAGAAGCACTTAAGTAATAAGGTTGTGTATGGGTCTTTAAATTTTTACTATATGAAAATAGATTAAAAAGGATCAAATGGGTCAATTATGAGTCGGACCATATTCAACCTAACCCAAACCTAATTCGACCATTCATTTGACACCTCTAGGCATAGGTAAGGAAGCACCAAAACTAACCGTGCTTTTAGCATAGATATATGAGCTCATTCATCGTATTCATTGATACAATTTTCCCCATAAAATTGGTCCCCATTTGCATAAATAATTAAATGCCAAATTATATGTAGATCCATTAGTATTTACATTTCTCTTTTCTTGAAGAACATGCATTTTTTGTTATGATCAATAATTTCTCGTAGAAAATTTTGTATTAATAATATTCCAAAAATAGAAATTTTCAACTGTTACTACATGGATTTCTATTCCAAAAATAAAAATTTTGGCCAATTATCAAATGTCTTTCTCTAATCAAAAATCAACTTTTCATACCGGCAGAGTATTCACAGATGGTATTGCTAAACATGTACAAGGCCCCTCTAATGGAAAAATCAAATTCAGTGAGGATTTTGTTCATCAACTTCTGGTCAAAAGAAAAAGTAGAAAAATTAACTTCTGGCCAAAAGTTGATTGTTGAAGCAAAAGTGTGCCATGGCCCATGCGCACACACCCTAAACTAGACCCCCCACCCCTCCCCCCACTCAAAAAAAAAATGATTATGATTACTACTAGGAGATTGTGTCGATTTTGATATTGTGCCTTATGAATCATTTAACGGAGCGGTTTTTATCTAATAAGTGAAGTCTTTGTTAGCATTACTCCATATTATCTATGAGGAAAAGTACCAAAAAAGTCTTAAACATATTGTGTTAATATTAATTTAGTCGTAAACCTTTCAATTGAACCAATTTAATCTTAAACCCTTTTGCATTGCTACCAATTAAGTCAAATTTGTGACGTGAATACCGACCGTCTTACGTGACACGGCTTTCATAAATGTAAATAATGCTTTATAATCTTTTTATTTTTTTTCCTATTCTCCCTTTTTTTTCCCCTTCCCCTTTTCCTTTTGCAAGTGGCTGACAAAGCCGACGTGGCCTAGGTGAGGGTCTGCCTTGCTAGATTTGGTGAGGGGGTCCTCACCGACACTCACTTGTGGCCTAATGAGGCCAACTCCCACCTGTAGCCAGTCAGCCATCAGCAAAAACGAAAGGGAAAGCAGAGAGAGAGAGAGAGAGAGAGAGAGAGAGAGAGAGAGAGAGGAAAAATATTATTAGAAAAGTTTACGTGAGGGTTGGCATGCCACGTAGGATAGCCGATGTCCACGTTAGCGATTTTCAGCCTAAATTAGATAGATGGACTGAGTTTGTATCGTTACAAAATGGTTTAGAACTAAATTGATCCAATTGAAAAATTTAGAACCGAATCGATACTTTTCCCTGTCACCTACTGTACTCCTCCTGTTGAATGTCTGATTATATTCATTCTTGTCCTTCACACCATCTTAGAAGCCTGTTCGAAGCCGCATCTCATTAGACCCATCTCGCTCCAACTATCACTTCTTACCCTCATTAAATAAGTGTACGGGTCTATTCCATGCACGAACCACACATCCACCGGACGGAATCCATCCTTGATATGATTAGCAACAACTCATCCGATTTCGATTTGGGTCAGCACCCCCAAAAGGAATACTCAACTGTAACCATAAAGATGTGGTGACCCTTTGACCACATTAGTACTATTTTTCCTGTTGATTCATAAGATATTGTCACATGATACCAAGTCCCAAGAACACCATAGGGAATGAAGTTCTTGGGCTTGCAGCAATAATCATCCATCGGGGTCATGCACATTGGAGGCTCGTCTAGTTCAAATCTAGGCGTGGGGTTCTTTTGCTCTCATCTAGTCGTACTTTTTCTCTGAGACAAGAAAAGCATTTCGGCTCATCGTACTTACTTTAGCCAAAGGGGAGATACCAACAACGGATAAAGAAGCAATGACCAAGTCAAAGAGTAAAAGCTGTAGCCCAATATTTAAAAAAAAGGTCAAAAGGGAAAAGGCCTCTTACAAATCCGTTATGAATAGTGTAGATATACTAGGAATGTGCGATAAAAGTGCATAAACATGACTTAACGTCTTGGCCTTGGTCAATGAAGAACTGAAGGTTTTATTTTGGTCGTTTGAGGATAAGGTTTTCAAGAAGGCCCAATTCAATCTCAAGCTCGCCGTCGATGAAATTCAGGTGTCGAAATATCAACAAGGCCTCAAGTGGAATATTTGGTCAATTGCAACGCTTCGTTTCCGACGCTTGAATTCATTGACGGACTTTTTAAATCCCTTTAAGTCCTTTTTGCACTATCCCCTAAGATTGCATACAAAGTTTAGTTTAATAATTAACAAGGGATATATTGGCCAAAAAAATAACTAGGAATACGACGCACTTTGCTATGGAAAACCAGCTTTATTTGATTAAGTTCAATGATTCTTCTCAAGACCCTCTTGAAGTGAACCCAAATTAATTAGTAAGGGCCTTTTTGTCTATTATTTTTTTTATTTTTTGCTTCTAGGTTAAGAGCTATACCTCTTATATTAGCGATGTAAAGATAGTAGCCGTCACAAGAGCAAACAAAAAAAAAGCTCAAAGTTAGCATATGGAGAGAAAAACGACCCTTTGAGTGTTCTCAATTTTTTTATTTCCTGATCTTGTGAGAAGATCATCAATTGTATTTTTACTTTTCTCAAAAACTAGTGGATTCGCAGAGTACCTTTGTGCGGAGATGTAGCCTAAGTTTGGGAGAACTTCAACAATAAATTCTCTGGTTTGTTCTTCTGATTCTTTTGTTTATTGTTATTTTCTGCTATTGTGGATTGTTTGATTAGGTTATTTTTCTAGAATTTGTGCTCAATTCCTAACTACTGGTATCAGAGCCTTGGTTGGCAAATTGAAAACATAGAGGGTTTTCAAGCGACGTTAGATTGAAAGCAAATGGTCTGGCAAAAGATAAAATCAGAATCAATAAGTTCGATGGGAAGGATTTCAAATGGTGGAAACTCCAAATAGAGAACTATCTTTATCAGAAAGATTTCTATGCACTATTTGAGGTTTGGAAACTCGAACTTGCAAAAGTGGATCCGATAGAAGAATCAAGATGGAAAATTCTTGATCGAAAGGCATTAGGTGCGATTCGTCTTGGCTTAACGAAAGCAGGGTACCACATTGTGAAAGAGAAGGCTGCAAAAGAAGCTAAGGATATTTTAATGAATATTTATGAGAAATTGTCCACATCAAATCAAATATTTTTGCTAAAGAAATTGGTTGTATAAAGTTATCTGACAGAGGATCTATTACAGAGCATACTAACATTTTTATGTAGATCACAGGTCAGTTGGAATCCGCAAGCATAAATCAGGATATGAAGCTGCAAGCTTTGCTATTTTTATGTTCCCTTCCAGAAAGCTACAACATTACGGTGCAAGGAATCTCGAGCACATGAAGGATTATTTGACTCTGGATGATGCTATGAGCAATATCATGGATGAGAGATGCGAAGGAAAGTCTTAGGTGGAGATAACTTCTCGGCATCTGCATTTTCGACAGCACTAATAGTGGAGAATCATGGAAGAAATAAAGCAAAGGAAAATTTAGCGAGTGTGGTAGGTCACAATTAAGGGGAAAGAGTTGCAAAAGACTAGTGTCGGTTTGTCACCAAACGGGACACTGAAGATTTCAGTGTTAAGCCCATAAAAAGAAGCAACAAGATGAGAATCACAAAGCTAATGTGATAAGCGACGAGCCTTTGCTAGAGAATTTGTATTTTTCTGCAGGGTTTGATTTGATGATAGATAAGTGATTTCTTGATTCTAGTGCTTCTTTTCATTGCATCTCACAAAGAGACATATTTATTGATTATGCCAGTGGAGATTTTGGACATGTGGTTGCGGAAATAGCCATATATATCCGATTATCGAAAAAGAAACTGTGATTATGAACATCTCAAGTGGAAGATGTCTAATATTGCGTGACACTAGACATATTCTCGAGTTGAAGAAAAATCTGATTTCAGCTAGTAAACTTGACCAAAAAGGCATGGTAACAACTTTTGGATGCAAAGAGTAGAAAATAACCTCTGCAAAGAGTAGAAAATAACCTCTGGGGCGAGAGTAATAAAGAGAAAGTAAAGAGATACATTTTACCTTCTCCAGGGAGACAATATCAGTGATATGGTTACAACTACAGTGACTATAGGTAATTTGTCTACTCTTTGGCATTATCATTTGGGACATCTTGGTGAAAAGGCTGTAAAGCAGTTACACTCAAGAAAGTTGCTTCCAGGTTTGCAAAAGGTTAAGTTAAATTTATGTGAGAGTTGCATTTATGGAAAACAAAAAACAGTTAGTTTTCAATTGAATGTATAACAAAGTAAAGGGCGAAAGCTAGAGTTGGTTCATATTGGTATGTAGGGACCGATTCAGAAGCTCTCTTATGGTGATAAGAGATATTTTGTCACTTTCATTGATGATGTGATAAGAAAGACTCGGGTCTATGCTCTCAGAGAAAAATCAAAAGTATTTGGGACGTTTAAAATATGGAAGACCAAGGTAGAAAAAGAAACAAGTTATCAGATTAAAGCTCTAAAGTCTGATAATGATGGTGAATACACAAACAAAGAATTTGTGGAATGCATGAGCTGAGAAGGCATACACGAGTTGATGACCATTCCTAGAACTTGTAAGAGAACGGTGTAGCTAAAAGGTTGAACATGATTATTTTGGAGCGCGCAACATGCATGAGACTACATGCGGGTCTCCCATTATACTTGTGGATTGCTACAATTGATGCAGCTACATATTTGATTAACAAGTGTTCATCTAGGGCGCTGGATGAAGGAATACTGCAAGAACAATGGTCAGGTAAAAAGGTCAATTATTCATATCTCAAAGTTTTTAGTTGTATTGCATATACTTTGATCGACAGAAAGGACAGGAAGAAGCTTGATGCTAAGTCGGAGAAATGCATCTTTATTGGATATGATGGCGATAAATATGGATATAGGCTTTGGGATTATGAGAATAACAAAATCATTCACAATCGGAATGTGGTGTTCCATGAAGAAAAATTGTACAAAGATCGCCAGATAGAGCATGAGACGGCAGTAGAACCAAAATATATTAAGCTGGACACAATTCATGTGAAGATGATTTCAGCAGATTAGAGTGCACTTGAATGGGAGATTCAAGATGAATACATTATTAATGAACGGCAATTCAAGAGGAATGCAGTGATCCAAAACAAACTAACAACCATAAAGCATCTATTTTGAGGAGATCCGCATGTGTGAGAAAGCCAAAGGTAATTTTTGTATTTTGAGCCACATCTTGTATATAGATTCAAGAGAGCCAAAGACTTACAATGAGGCAAAAAAAGACACATCTCACATGTAGTGGGAGCGTGCTATGAAAGACGAGATGAGCTCATTACTTCAAAGCAAAACTTGAGAGTTAATTGAGTTATCCACTAGTAAAAAGGCTTTGTTAAACAAGTTGACATGATCAAAAATGAAGTTGATGGTAGAATTAGATACAAGGCGAGACTTGTAGTAAATGGCTTTTCTCAAAAAAGAAGGGATCGACTACTCCAAGATATTTTTACAAGTAGTGAAGATGATATTAATTAGAGTTTTGCTGAGTATAGTTGCAGTGGATGATTTTCATCTCGAGCAATTAGCTGTAAAAAATGTGTTTTTGCATGGTGATCTAGATGAAGAGTTATACATGGCGTAACCTCGAGATTTTGAGGTCAAAGGTAAAGAACACATGGTGTGTCAATTGAAGAAAAGGTTGTATGGCTTAAAATAAGCTCCGCAATAATGGTATCTAAAGTTTGATGGTTTTCTGAAAGAAAAAGATTTTGCACATTGTGAGGTTGATCATTGTGTTTATTTTCGCAAGTATAGAGATGATGATATGGTGTATTTTCGCAAGTATAGAGATGATGATATAGTGTATCTCTCTTTATATGTTAATGACATGCTAATGGCTACCTCTAATATAAAGAGAATCCCAGAAGTGAAGAAGATGTTATCATCGCAAATTGCTATGAAAGACTTAGGAGAGGCCAAGAAGATTTTAGGCATGAAAATCATTAGGGACAATAAAAATAAGAAATTATGGTTGTTGCAAGAAGACTATTTGAACAAGATGTTAAAGAGATTTAACATAGATAAGGCAAAATCAATTGTGACTCCTCTAGCGAGTCACTGCAAACTTTTCAAGAATGTGTCCGAGTACTCAAATTTTGAAAGATGAGATGGCGATAGTTCCATACACATCAGTAGTGGGAAGTTTGATATATGTCATTATGAGCACAAGACCAAACATTGCATAGACAGTAGGAGCTGTGAATCGATATTTGCAAAACCCGCGTAGAGAGCATTGGAATGCAGTAATATGGATATTGAGATATCTGGCAGGTACATCAAATTACTCTCTTTATTATGAAGGTACATCTCTAGAATTGTAGGGTTATGTGGAAGCAAATCACTTGAGTGATCGAGATAGTAGTAAGAGTATCACTTGTCACGACCTAAAAATTAGGAAATTCTCAAGTTAATGGATTATTAGATTAATTAAACAAATTAACTAACCTAGTGCGAGCTCTCCCAAGCTTATCAATTCGCAACTTGAGTTCATGTTCAAATGATTTAAATTTTAAAGCCGCCACTAATCTTTTTTGGTAGTTAGATTAGATACCTAAATAAAGTATTAGGAGAATACTTTATTTTCTACAAACCAAAGATTTAAGTTCGGGACTTGATTATGTTAATTTTTCAATTAACACTCTTTTGGTATCATTCTTGTGAAGTTTTCTTGAATTGGCAAATCCAGTATATTTGGCTTATAAGGCAAGGTGCAATGGTATTTTTTTTTAGGTTTTTTTTTTATTTAAATGAACGCAACATGCAAATGCAAAGCCTAATACTACATGAATGCAAACATGATTATATGATGTTTAGACAAACTATATGGCATGCATGATGAATTTTGAAAAAAATCAAATTTTAATGCAAGAAGAATATGAAGTCTAACATATATGGCACGCAACATGATTCAATTAAACTACATAACATGGTATAAATGATAGGCAAGGATGCATTAATATGACATGCGAAAATAAAGATTCGTTCTAGCCCAGATAAATGCAAAATGAACTAATAAAGTTAAATTATATTCTAAATGACATGAAAATGCATGGATGACATGAAAATATGTATGAACTATACTATAAATTATGCATGATCTACCCTATATGAAACACACATGAATTATATTTTTTTTTTTGGTATTTTCGGATTAAATAAAAGGCAAACATAAAAGAGAGTCTGAAGGGTGATAACAATTAATACAAATTTAGAAATTGATTACTCAAAGTCTAATTTTATATTAAATGATATCTTGACATTTAATTTCATTTTAGACCATGATTTGATGTTCTTTTTGTGATTTTTTTCTAAAAAAAGGAGTCAAATAAAAGTATAATAAACCTTAAGTATCGTACATCTTCTGATCCGAATTTTTTGATGAATTCACTTCGTACCCAAAGTTAGGGTCGGAAGGGAATTTATTCACGTCATACCCTGAGGGTGGGATCAGATGGTGAATATAAATGAAATTTATCGGTCCGGTCGCAAAGTTATGGGATGAGATTGATAATTTCATTTGTTCGGATGAGTCATACTTCGAGGTTGAAATTGTATAGTCATCCACAAAGCACATATATGAGGACAAGGCGCAGTGGAGCATGTACTATACTCAAAGAATATTATAAAAATATTTGACTTAGACTATAGTATAAAATGCATGAAATTTTCAGCCAAGCTACGGTAGGTGCCAAATTATGAAGGCCAAATGGCCCTATCCGCTAAGGATTATATCTTTTCAAAATTCAAAAATTATCTTATGAAATTTTTTAGAATATTTTAGATAATTATCCAAATTAGAAAAGATTATAATCAGAACTTTAGAAGATTTCAAATTGAGCACAAGATAATCCAAATATTCTACACCAAATGCACAATCTCTTCGAGATAAGATCGGATTTTAGATTTACTTGAAAATTACTTCACAACAAGATATGCCCAATATCCAACAAGATAATCACAATATAACAAGATTTGATTGGGATTTGGATTATATTTAAATCAAGCCATAATATATCTTAAATCCAACAAGTATATCCACAAGATTTCTGAACATTATCTTTCATCCATCAAGGAATCAAAATGAAGGGACAAGAAAAAATTAACTGACCAAATATGGAAATTTACCTTATCTCGATAATCTTTTCCTAATTTGAAAAAAATTGAACCGAAACTTGTAATCCAAGCTAAGGAATTTCAACCGATCGACGGGACTAGCGCACACCTGGGAGCTTCTTCGAGGCTTCGATGTGGGCAATTTGCAGCAGAGCTCAAGCTTTGATTGGTATAGAATAGCATGGAAATCGCTTCCCAAAACGTGTAGTAATAGCCCTAATTATGAGCAAAAATCTGCATTGATTAGTAGCCTATAATAACTCAAAATAGAACTGTTTTTGGGTACCGATTAGCATCAAAACGGCCTAGAACAACAGTAAACTCCGACACCAAATGCAGCGAGAACAACCTTTGAACAACTCTGGACAGCAGTGAAAAATCGCCTTTTCCCAAGCTAAATTCCAGCGAGCATGCAATCTGGAAATTGTGTCCAAAGTTGCACCTTTTTGAGCTCGTTTTATTGCCAAACAACCTAACACACATAGAAAAAAAGTTAAACCTTTCAAATAACAATGAAACGAAGGCCGATCGACCTTGAATTGGGGTAAACAACGGTGGTTTTGGTGCTGGACAGAGTTGGTCAGTAGCTTGATTCAAATGCGCGCCTTGAATGAGTTCGGGATTGAACGGAGGAGCTCCGAAAGTGCTTCAGGCGATTGATCAACGTGACGATAGGGATGGCTAGAACAGATACGCAGCTGGACGGTGGCTGGACGTGCTGTTCAGGGAACCAAGATTTTGCACTTTAACTGCACCGCATGGACTCCTTTAACTTCTCTTTAATTGCACCGCATGCACCTAATATGCAAGGTGTCCTCCTCATTCTTTGACTTCACCGCATGGACTCCTTTGGAACTTGACTCCACTATATTCCACAAAGCGATTAATGTAAAAGAATTTAACTTTATTGAAATTCTTCCAAACCTGCAAATTGTTGCACCCGAGGCATAGACTTTGGTCTAGGCTGGCCACAGGAGATTGGTTGAGACAGTGCAGACATTCAAGATGCTAAGATAACCTATGGAAGGTGGAACTCACCTAGACTCAACTGGAAATCTGCCAAGATTCACTTCAAGATCCTGGGTGGTAATCGGAAGCACTTGAAGGACAACCAGAAGATTAAAAAAACACGTGGTGATGCAGAGGCGTCAAGCTCGTTCACGGAGGCAACAGTGTCATGAATCGACCAAAGGAAAAGAATGACTCTTTTTTTCTCTTCTAAGCATTCTCTGTCGCATGTTCTTTTCTGGCTTATTGTGCACCAAGCCCCCACTCATGTGCTTTCTCTTTCTTGCGCTCTCTATGTGCTTGACGTGTATTAATTATGTGACCTCTTTCTATTATGTGATCTAGAGGTGTTTATATAGTAAAAACTTAGGTCAAACCCTGATGATGCGGGCTTAAGCTTTGGTCCCTTTTTTTTCAATTTATAAACTTTAATAAAAGGCCATTTCTATAATTAAAATTTAGTGGGCTAAATTAAGCTCAACTCAAGCTCAGATTCCCATCAAATTTTGGACACATCTCTCTTAAGCTTAGTTGAATTTTTGCAATATGCTCTAGTCTAATTACCTATCAAATTAAGCTCAACTCCTTGCCATCAATGCAAAATGTAATGCAAAGAAAAGTAAAAACACGATGCATGAGGAAATATTTTTTTGTGAGGATTAATTCTCGTTTTTGTGTAGTATAGATAAAAAATCAAAATTTAGGTGCCAACACAAGCTGAAACAGAAAATTCAGATTCTGAAGCTGATGAGCTTGATGTGGAGGATGATTTAGCATACTATGATATTGAGTTTGAAATTGAAATACCACCTGAATCAATTTTAAGAAGGACCATACGGCTCATAAGACCACCTGAGAGATATACCCTGTTTGTTGGTAATGAAAATTATGCTCTGACTATTATAGGTGTTGATCCAAATACTGTTAAGGAAGCAAGAATCGTGGAAGATAACAAACAATAAGAGAAAGCCATGAAAGATGAGATGGACTCATTGGATAAAAACAAAATGTGGAGTATGGTAAAACTACCTATAAATCGAAAGGCAATTGGTTGCAAATGGGCATTCTAGAAGAATATGTCTACAGATGGAGATATAGAATGATACAAAACTCGTTTAGTTGCAAAGGGATACTCACAAATAGAGGGAGTCGATTATTGTGAGATTTTTTCTCAAGTTGCAAAATTAAATTTCATAAGAGTTGTGTTATGTGTAGAAGCTACATACAATCTGGAGTAGAACAGTTTTATGTAAAAACAACATTCATCCATGGTGACTTGGAGGATGATATTTATATGAAGCAATCAGAAGGTTTGTGGTCAAAGGAAAAGAAGATTTTGTTTGTAAAATGAATAAATCATTGTATGGCCTAAAACAATCTCTAAGAATATGGTACATAAGTTCGACTCATATGCCTTGAAGTTTGATTTTGCTCGTTTTGATTCTGATCATTATGTCTATGTAAGGAGATTAGGTGGTGATTTTTTTTTATCTTAACCTTATACGTTGATAATATAGTACTACTTAAGAGTAGTATGAGAATGATTAGAACTATAAAAGGACTATTGGCAAAAGAGTTTGAGATAAAAGATCTAGGCTGGGCAAACTTCATTTTGAATATGTAGATAAAAATGGAGCGTGAGAATGAAAAGTTGTGACTCGGTTAAAAGAAATATGTTGAAAGTGTGTTAAATAGTTCAACATGACAAACTATAAACCAATGAAGACCCACAAGTTCCATGTTATCAGCACTTCAGTGTCCTAAGATTGAAGAGGAAGCTAAGGAGATAGCAACAATCACATATGCAAGCACAGTAGGGAGCTTGATATATGCCATGGTGTGTACTCGTCCAAATATTGCTCAAGCAATAGGAGTATTGAGCAGATATGTGATCAATCTAGGGAAAGAGCATTGGATGGCAACAAAGTGGGTGCTTCATTATCTTCATAGTATATCTAACTTTGAGTTATGTTATGAAGGCATGAAAAACTCAAAGAAGGAGCAAGCATTAGAACTAAATTGTTTTGTTGATGCTGATTGGGGAGCTAACATTGATAGTAAGAGGTCAACTAGTGGATATGTTATTTCCTTATTCGACGGAACTGTGAGTTGGACGAGCAAGAGATAGAGTATTATTACTTTATCTACTATTGAAGCAGAGTACATGGCTCTTACTCATGCTGCTAAGGAAGTGATTTGGATGCACAACTTATGTAAAGAGCTTGGTTTTACATAAGGAGAAGTGAAGATTGGGTGCGATAGCCAAAGTATTATATTCTTGGCTAAGAATGCTGGATTTCATGTAAGAACAAAGCACATTGACATATAATATCACTTCAACTGAGAGAAAGTGGAAGAGAAAATTGTAGTGCAAGAAAAAATTGACATACGAGGTGAATAGTACATATTTTTTTTACCAAAGCAATAAGTGCATAAAAGTTTGAATGGTGTATAACTATGTTGAGTCTAAACAGCATGGAAAGTATTCACCAAGTGGAAGAATGTTAGGATGTGACTCATACTCCTCGTTGATAGAAAGGCACGTGGGGCTCACTCATATAGTTTAAGCCCATATTTTTTTTATTGGTAGTTTGTGTTTGTAGCCATGAATAACTACTACTATATTTTTTTTTTCTGTAATTAAGTAGTGTAACAATAGATACGAAGTGCTAATTATAGTAACATCCTCTGCTTAACGTAGCTCTAGTTTAAGAGTGAACTAGGGTAAAATCATAGATAGAAATATCTCACGTACGAAGTGGGATGAAGATATATAAGATTTCTTATATTCATGAGATAACAGTTATTTTCCATGAATAATAGACTTCTCAAATTAATAAAATAATCTACTAATTAAATATAAATAATAATTCAATTTCTAATATTTTTTTTATTTTTTTCACTTTTTTATATTTGAATTTAGTTCTATCTTATAATATACACTCTATATAATATCTTTAGTATCAATATTTATTATGTATTTGTCGCGACCCATCCTTGAAATCGCCGTCGAGGTAAGTTGGTCTAATGGATCGCCAAGGTCCCCATTCGATGAGATGTGGAGGCTTTAGCATGGGCCCTCTCAAGCCCATATCAAATCACAATGGCAGGACTTTTTATTTAATCGAAATCAACATTAGTGTGGTCATGTGCCATATGCAATGTCTGCATGCCAATTGAGTCACTACCAATTTATTTTTGGAGGGCAGATTGAAAACCCTACCTAACAATTGGGAGAGTCCATTCAATTCTACGGAACTAGATAATTTGCGTTCGAGGATTTAGTTATGCCAATATTTCTATTGATGCCCTTTCGGTACCTAATTTGGGTAATTTTCCTAACTATGATTTTTATGCAGATGACTTAAGATGAGGCAAGCTCCAGAATCTAAGAGTTGTTGACACCTAATTTTTTTTTATTATTCTTTAATAATTTATTTTGCATAAAAATATGAGTTAAATTTTAATTCCTACCGAAAAAAATTCATCATTCATGTTTAATTTTGTCATTCATACATTTGCATATTATCCGGACTGGCGGTGGATAGACTCGAATGGATAATTATGAACTTAATTAAGATGAGCTCGAAGGTATATAAATATTGATCAAGTCCATAGCTGAAAATTACATTGTGCTCAATTCAAAAATTAATTAACAAAATATGTTGAAATGCTTGCATGTATGAAATAGGTGTAATCCTCCCAATATTAGAGGGGGCATATGTTTTTTGGGAAAGGAAAGAGATAAAAAGAAAAATAGTGATTTTTGAAAAGAAAGAACTTCTGGGTTGTCCGAAAACCCACATTCTGCTCGTGGGCTTGGAAGAAGATCCTCGACCTTCAACCTTCCTTTGATATGCGGTTCAGATGGCGTATTGGAAATGGAGAATCGGTCTCTTTTTGGTTCGATAATTGGCACCCTCCGGGTCCCGTTTATAAACTCTTCTCCGATAGAGAAATCTACGGCTCTGGTATTCCTAGGGACTCTTCGATACACGTGTTTTTTACTGCTGCCCCTCCCCCTTCTCGGGTCTCAAATATCATCTGCGCTTGGCCAGAAGTACTCCCTTCTCTATAGCCTAGAAAGCTTGATCGGTGGATGTGGTTGGGGCACCACTCGAGGCTGTTCTCGGTTGCCGCTGCCTGGGACTTGATTCAGGATCATGGACTGCTGGTACCTTGGCATTCTGTTATGTGGGATCGTGACATTACCCCCCGTCATGCCTTCTTGCTGTGGATCATATCGCTGTCTAGACTCCCCACCCAGACCCTACTCTTAAGCTACCGCAGGATTGAGGAAGGTTTATGTGCATTTTGCCATCTTAGACCGGACTCGATTGATCACTTATTCTTTGGATGTACCATCTCAGCAGAATTGGCTTGGTTTTGGGCTGCGAAGAACAACCTCATTTGGACTAATAAAGGATGGCATGATAACCTCCGATGGATTGCTAAGGTCACGAGGGGTCGCTCATTCCACCATAGACTTACGCGATACTCCTTCGTGGCTTTGTGCCAGCTTATTTGGAAGGAAAGGAATGAGATCCTTTTTTGGGAACAAACTCTCTTTATGCCGGTACTCAAGAAGCATCTCATTAAATCAGTTAGAGACAAAGCTATATTTCTGAGACCGGTGAATAACACACCCCAAAACAGAAGGGTACAACGCTGCTGGGGGCTTCCATCTTTTGTTTTCACTTGACTTTGCTTTGCCTCTTTGCTATTGTTGGTGGAGCAGTAGAGCTGATGCGTGATGTCTCCTTGCCTTGGTGCCGTTTCCGTTGATACCCCTTACATTTGCGCTGCTAGGTGCTGCTGTATTTCACTAACTGGGGCTGCTGTTCGTGGCCTACTCTGTCTCGGCCTCTCTTCCTGGCCTGCTGTTGCTGTGGGCAATGCTGGAGTCCTTTAGTAGTGCTGCTGGGAGCTGCTCGTTCTTCTGTTTGTTGTGGCTATTGTGTTGCCCTGTTCTGTTTTGTGCTTTAGTCTTTTGTGGCGGCTGTTGCTTGCCGTTTGCTATTGTTGTTCTGTCTTGTTGTTGTTTTTTGTTTGGCCCTACACCCTTGCACCCTGGGAGACATCCTCTTATGTAACCTTGGGTACGAGGTTTGTGTTTGGCCTTCTTTTGTTTTGCGCTGTGATTAGTCAATTTATTACTTACCTTACCAAAAAAAAGAAAAATAGTGATATGGGTAGATTTTGCTTCATTATATTCATAAAAGGGAAGAAAAAGGAAAGGGGAATTTGGTCAGCGAAAGTAATATATTCTAGGATATCTTCACGAGTCCACAAGCGTGAGCAAAAAATAAAAGGCATTAAAGGAGGTAAGATTTGATTTCTTTATTAATAATCAGCACCCTCTTGCCTATAAAAGGACATCAACTTTGGCTCAGAGGAAAAAAAGAGATCAAAATTTTTTAGAACTCCACTACATGAGAGATAGAAAACGTGAGACATAGAGAGAGAAGGAGGGCGCAACTCTCTCTTCTTTTTTGGAGCTTTTCAAAGTCTACAAAAGGGAGGCAATATACAGAGAGTATTTTCTCTCTCCGGACAAGTCTGAGAGACATCACAACTTGTGCCACTTCAATATTGCTTCTCATATCTTGCCTCATGATCAGGTGATCGGTTTCGTTCTTTGTACGCTCACCATCATGATTTGTTGCAGCTCGAACCAAGATAAATACCCATGCACTATCGAACAACGCAAATTCTGGTCGATTGTCCACGAGCATTCGCTGATTTTTCACTAAACCGAGAAGTGCCGCTTTGCTATTTTGTAGGAGATGATTCTTCGGCGGGTTTATAACGACAAACCAGGGAAGACCCAACCATAGTCAGACTTTGGGAAGTTCTTAGTAGGATCCATACAATGGAATTTGGAGTATAATGCAAGTTGTTCTCAAGTCTAGCGATCTTTCTCACCACAAGGCCACATATTGATCTACTTGCGATACCAACTATCCAATAAACTCCCTCTGTCCTATCTTTAACCAAGTCAAGCATCTTGTGAATCGAGAACCATCACAAGCACCACCATAGCCATCCGAGAAACCACTGAGCCGATCCATGGAGTGCAAATCTTGGGCCGCAATTTTTGGTTAAAAATCCAAATTAGGAAAGCTTAATCTTGAAGAACAAGGTAAATTTCCTATCTTAAACTTTGGTATATTCACTTGCCTATTTTGATTATTAGCATATCTTGTCATATCTTGCATTGTATCAAAGTGGATATTTTTCAAAATATAAATTGTGACATTCTGGATTTTCGACCTATTTTGGGAGTTTAATAAATAGAATGGATATATTCTATTGGAGCGCTCTAGTTAGATCTCACTTGGAACTTGCAACTCCGAGCTGGCTAACCAAAGGGAAAGGCTACCTGGGATTTTAAAGTACGTGGACTTGGCCAGTCGATACACGTATCTCCCAATGAGCAACCCGTTGGCCTGAGTATTTAGTAGAGTCACTGCCAAATGGATGGGGCTACGAAATGAATTCCGAACTTGGACAATCGACTCTTTGTTAATATCACATTGGTAATTTGGACATCGTCCCAGACAATCAGTAGTTGACCGGTTTGCTCTAGAATTTAAAGAATTAAGGCAGTAACTTAGAAATGACCATTTCACCCTCACCCCCCCCCCCCCCCCCGGATTTGCATTAGACTCTTCGTTAGCTAGTATTAATAATTTTGGGATTAGAAAGAAGGCCAGTTTAGAGAGGTAGCGCGTCTGAGTTAGACGCATCCAAGCCGATTAGTGCATTCTTGCACGAAACCAGAGAAAATATCTCATCGGTCATCCCATCACTCGCGTCACCATCAATCCATCATGTCACATCATCTATCAATCAAGTCAAGAGCCAATCGGTCATTCAAGTGTCAAGTCAAGCTATCATTTCTCCCTAAATCCATGCAACCACTTCCCTACCAAATCCCACCCACTTATACTTGTGTGAATAGTATCCATTTTGTCTCTTTTCATGAAACTCAGACCCCCCTCTCTCTCTCTATCTCTTCTCTCTCTCTCTCTCTCTCTCTCTCTCTCTCTCTCTCATATTTTGGCTAAACCCTCTCACTCTCTCCCTCATTTCTTCTTCTTTCTTCCTCTTCCTCTCCCCTTGGTCGCCTGAAGCTCCACCGCCGGTCACCACCCACGCCGAACCGCCGCCGACGTCTCCAAGCTACTACCGACCACTCCAAGACCGAGAAACCACCACACCTCCTCACCGAAGTCCCCCACTCTCACCCCCACGCCGAAGACACTCGAACTTTCCCTCTCAGCCATCTCGCATTTTCGCGGGTTCCAGTGCGCACCCGGGGGAAAATGACTCGTTCAAGCTTGTCTGGAGTCCAAATGACTCCCCGTTTTCTCCCACATGTCTGTCAAATGAAGGGATTCGAAGATCTGAAAGCGGTTTCCTAAGGTCTTCCCTAGAGCCTCTCAAACTGAAGCAAAACCATGATCCCTGTACAGCCCAGTTTCCAACAATCTGTGTTCGCATTATTTCGTTAATCCCCGGAGCATCGCTGCTCTGATTGGGCTCAAATCAGTGTGGATTTCTTCGTCTCTCTCTTCTCTTTCAATTCATCTAAAAAAATAGCTCAAGGGGAGCTCTAAATCATTCTCAGGTTCTGTTGAACTAGGGATGTGCGCTGCCAACTTTCGCCGCCGTCTTCGCCGGAGTCGCCGTGGACCGCCGGACTTTCTCTTGACTTTGCTCGACTCTTATGGATGATGCCATTTGTGCCGTCCCATCCTCAACACCGAACTTCGACTAGAGTAAGCACCGCCCCTAAACCTCGCTTAAAACTTCGAATAATGTTAGGGTTTGTGCTAGAGTTGAATTTATGGCGGAAAGTCGTGTTTTGGTGTCAACAGCGTGTGATATGCTGCTGGTTGCGTGCGATACTTACTGTCACAAGGGTAAAAAGGTCGTATTGTGAACCCTAGAGCTAGTCTTTTGTACCGAGTTGCGCATCTAGAAGTCTAGACAACTTGGGATGAAAATCGAGGCATAGAATGTGAGTTTTGTGTCCGAGAGTTGCTAGTCGTGTGTACGTGTGTACTAGTTTCGTATATTAGGAGCTGGTCTTGAGAGAAACATCATGTCTTGTGGATCATGGAGTCAATCTTGAGTGTTGGAATGAACGCCTAAAAGGTTGAGAGCCTAGAATGGAAAAACGGGGCTCGAAACATGAATTGTACGCCCCGATAGCTGCTGGTCATGTGCGATAAGTGCTGGTCATGCGTGGTAAAGCATGTTTTTGTGGATTCTAGTGATGATTGTGGTTGCCGGATTGCAAGTCTAGAGGTTTAAATGACTTAGGTTGGAAACGGACCCCGAAATCTAAAATTTTAAGGCAAGTGGATTGTGTCTTGAGCACCGAAGACTTGACGTATGTTGTTGGCCGTGCGATTAAGTGTGATGGTCGTGCATTATGTGAATCGAGCTCGTGGAGCAAACAATAATCTTGAGGACTCTAGGAGTTTATGCAATTGATTATGCTAAAGACAAAGCCTAAGGTGAGTCCTAGAGATTGTAACTCCCGAATGGACATCGAATGGTCGAGAAATGGCTGTGAATTGTGTGGAATGAAGGCAGGCCACAAGTGGAATATGATGATTCCATGGATATTAGAATTGTTCATGAGACCTCGAATGTTTTCTTTGAGGTCTAGGTGTTGACACCTAAATTTTGATTTTTTTTATTTATATTGCACAAAAATGAGAATTTATTCTCACAAAAAATATTTCCTCATGATTTGCATATTTTATTGCATTGCATTTTTTTATTTGCATCAATGGTGAGATTTTGAGCTTAATTGAATTATTTGGACCAAGCCCACAAGAGCACAAGATTCGGCTAAAATCCATGATCATCATTAGGAGGCCGAAAATTGTAATTAAAATATCAAGTGAAAATTTAATTTATAATTGGAAACTTGCAGAACAATTAAGCCTTTTATTCTAGGGTTGCTTAACCTAGCTCTATATAAGGGCTTGTTGTCACACGCCAGAGGGGGAGGTCCACAATAGCTCACGAAAAAAATCAGAAATACACAAAGAGTTCATTCAGAAAACTTGAGAGAAAAGTGAGAGGTGGAACCAAAATTGGAGAACCACCGTTCGACCGAGACTCTTCCACCGAAGTCCTGCTGCCTCGACGGTTTCTTAGCTGAACTTTTAGCTGCTGTCCACCGATTCTTCTACTAGTTGTGCGCGATTTCCACCCTTGCTCGTGCCATCGTTCCTGCTCCTAGTGGAAGAACTTTGCTGCAGCAAAACGTGTCCTTTTGAGCCAATGCCATCACCGTAAGTTTGAACCGTTCTATCTGCCTGAGGTGCTGAGTTTCACTTTTGGCGTGTTCACTATCCACAAGTGCCAGCAAACCCAAGCCAGTGGAATTAGTGGACCAATTGTCGCTTTCATCATTATCTTTACCCACTGAAGTTGCTAGATTTCTCCAGATTTGTGTGCTCCTGTCCATCTACTTTGTTGCACTATTTCTACCGTCGTACGAATTGCATTTTTGACGTCCCTCAAGCTGTGAACTGCTAAACAAGTCCAGCCGTGCGTGTGGACCATCTCGAGCCTCCCACAAGTCTAGCCGTGCATGAAGATCATCTCGGGCTAATCCGAAGAGTTGAAACTTGGTCGTCAAGCTGGCGTAAAAGTCCAAAAGAGGAAAGCATATTTTGCAATCTAGGTATTGAATCATTATGAATATTCGATTGCAAATTCTGAGTATATTTTACATATCTTGCACACATTTGCATATCTTGAAAATTTCGTTTTTTCTAGGATATTGCAATATGTGAACTTGCCTAATTTGGAATTTGCACGTTAGAATCGAACATTGGATATCCATGAATATAACTTGCAATATATCTTGTGTTAAATTGGAAAGATCGTGCCATAAAGTGAATATTTTTGGGAATTTAATGGAATCTTGTGATAATTTGAAAATCTTTTTGAGTATAGTCAAGATACCTAAAATATTTCAAGATGTGATGATTAGGAAATTTCCTAATCCGCAACCGCATACATGGAAATAAGTCTATCTATCAGGCTTTAGATAGAATTATTTCCATAGCGGGTATTTCGAATTTTAGGGTTGATCTATCAGGCTTTAGATCGAAACTTGATTCGAAGAAATTGCGAAATATTCAAGTTGATTTATTTTCTACATTTGAGTTTATCTGATTGGATCGCTATCTTCGCATATCAGATTGGTTGACTTTCCATATTTGAATTGAACTGATTGGATTGCTATCTTTTTGCAATATCTGAATGCATGTTGAAAATCTCTAAAAAATATTGCATACAGATAATTGCTGCATATAGATTAGAATTAACATGTTTAAATTAATTGCATTCTAGGATAAAATCATATAGATAGGATTGCATGTTTATTTGATTTCTTTGGAATACATTAGATTAGATTTCATTCTAGGTTAGAATATGCATGTTTAGATAAACGATTATGCATGAAATAGTTTATCTTAATGGGTTAGGGTTTAGGTCAAATTACACTCTAAAATATGTGAGATAGCTATCTTTAAGGCATAGTTTATTTTAAGGCCATAATTAAATCCGAAAAAAAATTTAAAAATATATCTTTGCATGTCATCATGTATTTTCCATGTCATTTGCCATGTCATTTGGAGTCACATTTTTAGTTTAATTAATTAATTCATCATGTAGATTGCGTGCTAGGATTGATTTAATTTAATTGCATGTCATGTAGAGTTAGTCACGTAGTTTAATTAAATTCATATGCATTCTTAGAATAGATCGCATAAATTTATGTCATGGCATCTTAGGATAATTTCATACATTGCATATGGTTTATTTTTCATTAAAAAAACGAAAACAAAAAAAAGAAAAGATTGTCTGGTGCATGCTCTTGCTAATTATCTTGAATGCTGAGTGTTAGTTAATTGATTGTGCTCCCGTCTGATAACCTTTGTTAGTGACTTAGTTAAGATTTAATCAAACTTGCCTGATCAATTTTTTTCATGAAATAAAGGTACGAAAGGGCATTAGAGTAATCTAATGTAATCAAGTCTCCAGGCTTATAGTCTCTAGTTCGTAGGAATAAAATAGTTCTCCTGCTATTTTATTTTAGATTTCTAATCAACCTACCTTAAATGATTAGTGGCGACTCCTATTGAAATCTTTTGCATTTAAATATTGAACCTAAGTTGCGATTTGGTAGAGCTGGGAGAGCTCAAACTAGGTTAGTTAATTCACTTAATTAACTTGGTAATCCATTAACCTAAGAACTAGAAAATCCAATTTTTAGGTCGCGACAGCTTGGCGACTCCGCTGGGGAACACTTGAAACTTTCAAAAATTTAAGGAGGACTTAGGCTAGAAAATTTTCGTGAAAAAAAACATTTACTTGGTTTGGCAATCTTGTTTGAATTCTAATCCTCATGTGTTAAATGGCCTTACAGAAAGGGAGTTATAAGGGGAGTAGTATGTGACTAACCCTTTGTTTTGGAGGTTTGGTGAAAAGGGAATTTCATTTTAATTCTTTGAATTATTGGAGCGCTGATTGATTTGAAATGTTGTGCATACCTTTAGTGTAATTGCACTACACCACATTCGACTCGTGACCGAACCCGAGGTCATACCAATAGTTTTAGGATGGTATTTAAGTGGTTCTTTAACCTTGGCGGTAAGGCTTCGCTAAGGTTATCCTTACTTGGTCCCAAAACTTCTCTCCAAAAAATGGCTCAAGGGTCATTCTCATGCACGTGAGCTACGATGCATGGGCAATTGTCCTTGTTGACGAACCAAACTTGAAATGATTAGACTGACCTAGTCATGACTATATGGTGAGGTGGTAACTAGTCATGATGAATTGCGCGAGGCTGCGACATGCGTTTCGTCCATCATTTCACTTTGCTAAAGGAACTAAAATTGAATCCACGATTCATGAAATGTCTTTGTGATTGGACATTCTCTCCCTAAGGTTTGGGTAATTTCTTTTAAACTTCATCTCATTTTTCCTTACTCTATTTTGGGTCGGTCCATGATCTAGGGTTGAGTCATTTAGCATGCGATCTATATACGAATGGGGTCGCAACGATATCAATTTTATGCAAACTCCAAAGTAGAGCTCAAGAAGCTTATGGGAACAGTTGAGCCGGATGGCTAACAGTATGCGCTCAAGCACATTAGATTCATGTTGTCGATCCTTGATATTGATGTTCAGAGCGGAAGCATGCATACACTTGCTCATTTCTGGTGCCCTGAGACGACCACCTTTGTCTTAGAAGCCCGTACCTTTGATGGGCATCTATGGGAGGCGACCAGTTATCAGCCTCTGCGAGTAGCACATCAGTTTCGGGTTCTATAGACATTCCACCTCCGCTTGGGCCCAATGAATTCTGGGTTTGGTTCAGGAAAGGAGAGAACTACAGAGCTGAGCTTAGGCGCATTCTGAGGCATGGCAAAAGTGTTTCAACACAAACTGAGTTGGCCTGCAAACAAGCCCACTGGAAGGATGAAGAGGCACTTCACGACAACCCGCTATATTCAGTACCATGTCATTCTTGCCAGAGATACTCCCGAAGATCCCGATCGTGATAGAGCAACATACCCGTCAAGCCCAGATCAAAGTCAGTGAAGAAAAGGCGTTGAAGGCCTAAGATGAGCGGATGCTTTGGCTAAGGAGAATGCACAACTATGACGCGCGTTGAAGGCCCATTCGTCTATGGATCATGTAGCCACTAAGAAAAGAAAGATATTTTGATCGTGTCTTGTTTAGCGAGTCTTCATCCTAAATTTTCGTTGTTCTAGGTGGGAATGTTAGCTTGCATTACATTTTTATGGCGGATTGTTGGAATTTTTTCTGGTAATAATTGTTGCTGTTCAGACCGACCTTTTGATCTTCGTAATTTGTACTGAATTTTTCTGCTTCAAATTAACCCATAAAGCCTTCATGAAAAACATTCACAAGACCCAATTCATCATCTCAAAAAAAATTTCGGATCAATTCAATACATTTTCCATTTATTACTGAATTTAAGGTGAAAGGAAAACTGTCTGGGTTCTAGAATTTTCCCAACTTCACTTTTGTTTCTACATTTACCACTGGCAAACGTGCCCTTTTGAGAAAAATCAAAACATGAAAGTTTTAGAATGGGATTTTAATTAGTGGACTGGAAATTTTCAAGCATCAATTTGCATTTTTGATGACCCATTTATCCTCAAATTAAAACCCGGACAAATCAGTTTTCTGAGGAAAAGTTTTAGGAGGAAGTATTGAACTGTACTAATCCATGAGGAATCTTCCTAATCTCAAAAAATGAAAGTTGTTCATTATTGTCTTAACTATCATCTCCAAAGGTTGACACCTTTTTGAATACTGTGAGAATTGATACGAATTTTCTCGTAAAAGCTGACGAAATCAGAATTCGCACAAATCAATCTTTCATTCATGTTTGCTCCATTTTTTGGTCTAGAGAGTTGTCATGGATCGACTCGTCATTTCCATCCATCATACTCACTTGTGTTGTTATCCTTTTTAGGTAGCTTATCGCAGATCCCCAACGAGACTCTTACCTTACTGATCAAGGAAGATGACTAACAAGGCTGAAATTGTAGTCATTATGAAACAGAAGATTCAGGAACTTCGAGACAAAATGCACACTTGGAATGCTGTAGTGGATGAAATGATTAATATCATGGCACATGTTGTTCTTTTTCTTGAGTATCAACCCAAGACAATTCAACCTCTCCGGGAGTGCACAACGGCAATCATTGTGTCATGCCTCATCAGGGTCTAGCAACTCAGGATCAATTGCCCATCCAGAGGGGAAAGCGATTCGCTCCACTTCCATTGCCAGTGCCTGAGATTTGGGCCATTTTGCTAAAGCGTGGGTTGCTCCAAAGGGAACGTAGATTCCCTAATCCCAGAGATCTGGTCAATTACGACCCCCAAAGACTTGTGACTTCCACTTTAGGGAAGTGGGCCATTCTTTGGAGAATTGTTATCAATTGAGATGCCGCATTTAAGATTTCATCGATACTGGCTACCTTACTCCTCCTCCCCAAGAATGTAACATAGCTAAAGACTTTGGTGAACACGGCCAACTTCCACGTGATGAACCTCCGATGCTGATAGGAAGAGAATTTACTTTACTCCCCGCGGCAATGTCCATCATATGGCCAATACTCTTGAGGAAGGGTTGTTTTAGCGAGAACAAGCTTTCACTTGGATCAAGAACACCCGCAATTTCGACTTAGGCAAGTTCTGTGATTTCCATTGTGGTTGAGAAGGCCACTCTATTGAGGAATGCGTCACATTACGATTTCGGATCCAAGATATGATAGATGCTGGTAATCTCATGTTTCGTGCATGGAAGTATTGCGATGGAAATGTGGACATGCTAGTAGTCCCAACCATGCGATTGGAGTACCCTCACATGTTCAAGAACGAGGTGCCTTTATTGCATCATCCTTTTCCTCGAGGTGTTACTTGGAACACATGGGATGATTAGCGGACTAGAAATCAAGGGAGCTCATCATTGAGGAAGTGGGCGTAGACCTAAATCAATAACCCCTTTCATTTTATGCAATCCCTTATGTGGGATCTTTCCTGCTTTTTAGGTGTCTAGGTGCATTTAATTTTTAGTATTTTTTTAGAGTCAGGCTCCACATCATTGAGGAAAACGTTTGCATTTTCTTTTCAATAAGATGTAATCCAATTGATTCATTATCAATAAAATACAAAATTTTTATTATTATTTTAGAATCTTGTTGAGGCATACCAAACCAAACCCGATGACGCAAACCAACGATCGAAAAATTGTCATCCATGGTAAGCACTGAGGGTTGGGCTTCTCAAGAATTCTTCTCCCGAGGTTTTCAAAAACAAAAGGCTTTTCAAGAAAAATCTTCGAAAATAGCTAGCATGCAGTTTAACCCTAGTTGTCCTACTGATCCATTCAGAATCAATTCAGAGGTAATAGTGGACATTCTTACTCCAGCTATGCATCAAGTCGATCGATCCTTGAACGACTCTGCACAATCTCTATATGAGTTTTGGACCATGTAGCTCACAGTTAAGCTAGAAGATCTGGCTAATCCCACACGAGCTTATACATTAGGGGCAAGTGTCGGATGGAATGTTTGCCAAAACCTGAAACCAAATTCTTGCTATTTATCATACCTGGGAGGCAACCTAGATCTCTACAAAGCTTTGGCCACCCGATGCGGTCTATTCTGACATTAGATGGGGCAAAATGACAGTGAACACAAACTTGGGAAAAGGAGTATGTTTTTTGTTTCATGCCATTTTCAAGATGATTCTCAGTTTTTCTTCTTGCAGGGGCATATGATCGACATTACAATTGTCTCCAACAGATAGCTAAAGCATCTCGAGTTCTTACCTGATTTATTTCACACACATTTCTCCTTGTGTAGGGGCAAAAGTTAGGAATAAGTTTTTCCCAATCCAAAGATTAAGCTCTCAAAACTTGCTAAACCATACGTAGGGGCAATCTATAATCCCCCATTCCTGGGAGTTTTCTTGCAAATTTGAACACGCTTGCATAGTTCATTTCTTAAGAATATGCATGAGTATTTCGTGAAGCTACGCAATTCATTACTGCATTCTGCATGCCTAAAAAGTGCTCACATATTGCAAAATTTCATGCATGGTTTTGTCTGTATCATTAATCTTCAATGGGGAAGAGTTTTGATCAGGCAATCTGTTCCATTCTATGAAAATGATCATATTGAATGAGGAATGTCAGAACGATGAAAGGCACGCCATTTTCATACATGTCCAGTATATTATTTTGCAATGCGAATTGAGTGAAAATTTGATGTTGACAAGGTAAAGGGTTATCTTGCAAAAAGTATGAAGATCAAAGTGATGAAAAGCATTCATTTCCTCCACCATACACACTACAGGTTATCCTTTGTTTAACCCTTTCAGAGAAGGTTCGTTTCTTATCCCTGTCAAATAACCCCACACTGGGGCAATTACTAGAAAGTCCAAATTGTTAGAATTTTCTTGCTTTCACTTGCATCATTTTCAAGTATATTTATTGCATGCGAATTTTGCGTTAGCTCAAGTGCCTTAGACATGACGAAGAGCATTTTCTTTCTATATCCCTACACACCATACCCATTGCTTACCCAACTTGAGCGGTGGATTCATTTCAACCCAAATTGGTGATCATTCCCATGGTGAGTCAAATGGATCATCTCAAACGATCAGTTTAAATGATGATTAAAGTGACTTGGGACAATTGGAAGCTTAGAGAAAAGTCCAAAAAAGGAGGGTGCAAAAAAAAAAAGAAAAGACTCCATCAAGAGAAGCTCACTTTCAAAAAAAATTCTCTCTCTTTCTCGAAAAGAAAAAAAGAAGAGAGTCAAGAAAATTTTCTTTTAAAAAATCTCTCTAAAAAAAAGAGAAAAAAGAAAGAAGGGAGAAGAAAAAAAGATGAAAAAAATGAAAAAGAGAGAGAGGTTTGGGCAAAAATAGAGTTGATGTATGAAAGTATTCCTCAAAGAAAAGAGACCATTGAAGGTTGCTTGCAAAATAATTGCTAAAGCAAAAACATGAAGATTGGATGATCACCAATTTCCATGATTCACGATATACCCTTTTGTTATAAATAGGTCATTCATTTCAAGCATACCCAAACCTACGTTACAACCCTTATCGAAGTCTCTTCAGATTAGGGCACTTGAGTTAACGTAGGGTTTTATATGCTTATAAATATTGCTTGAAGAAGTGTGAGCAAGTTTTTTCTATCTCATCTTTATAGGGTTTCTGACTTGTAGACCTAATGCCACCATGATAATGTTTTATTCATAGCCAAATGACTCACACGAGTCTCCTTCGTTAAACCTTTGATCAAGCCTTACATTACGGTCCTTTTAAAGACCTCTCAGATTGGTCAAGTCATACTGATTACAAGAATACCCGAACCCTTGTCAAGCATGATGATAGTTCTGAGTGATTGTCATACCCGCATCAAAGTTGGATTAAATACTTTTTTCAAGAGAGTGAGTGAAAGTCCTTTCTAACTGAAATTTCCTCATTCGATATGACCAAATTTTTCAAAAGATCAGACAGACTTCCTCATCGATGAATTCCCTAGTGAAGTTTGGTAACACAAATAGATTCATGAATTCTATTTTCTTTATCTATGCACATGTGTTACACTTACCATGAAGCAGGTGATAATGTTTCTCACTACATGTTTACCGAGTGAATTAGGGAGCACGCATCTTTTCATATTCACTCATTTGGAACAGGTGATATTATTTTTCATTACTTATTTACCAAGTGGAATAAGTAGCATGCATCTTTTTTATGTTCACCCATTTGGAACATGTGATATGTCTTTATTACGTGTTTACCGAGTGGAATAGGTAGCACGCATCTTTTTATGTTCACCCATTTGGAACAGGTGATATGTCTCTCACTACATGTTTACCGAGTGGAATAGGTAGCATGCATCTTTTAATGTTCACCCATTTGGAACAGGTGATATTGCTTCTCACTACATGTTTACCGAGTGAAATAGGTAGCACGCATCGTTTTAGGTTTACCCATTTGGAACAGGTGATATTGCTTCTCACTACGTATTTACCGAGTGGAATAGGTAGCACGTATCTTTTTGGAATAGGGGATATTATTTGTCACTACGTGTTTACCGAGTGGAATAGGTAGCACACATCTCTTTAATGTTCACCCATTGGAACAGATGATATTGTTTCTCATTTCGTGTTTACTGAGTGGAATAGGTAGCACGCATCTTTTATGTTCACCCATTTGAAACAAGTGATATTGTTTCTCACTACGTGTTTACCGAGTGGGTTAGGTAGCACGCATCTCTTTATGTTCACCAATTGAAATAGGTGATATTATTTTCATTTCTGATTACCGAGTGGAATCGGTAACACGTATCTTTCGAATATTCATCCTGTGGATTTATCTTGTGTTTTTGCTCAGGTATCATAAACCTATTTCCTGTTCGTCGAGTGGATTAGGCGGCATGACTTTCATTTTTTGTGATCACCGAGTGGATTAGGTGTCACAAACCCCTTTGTGTTCATCGAGTGGATTAGATGTCACGACCCAATTTCATGTTCGCCGAGTGGATTAGGCAGCATGATTTTCATATTTGTGTTCACTGAGTAGATTAGGTGTCACAAACCTCTTTCATGTTCATCTAGTGGATTAGATGTCACGACTCCCTTTTGTATTCGCTGAGTGGATTAGGCGGCATGATTTTTCATTTTATGTTCACCGAGTGGATTAGGTGGCACAACCCAATTCATGTTCACAAGTGGATTAGGTGACATGGTCCTTCTCGTGATTGCCAAGTGGTATAGGCAACACGTCCCTTTCAATAATTTCTTTTGATTGTTTCAAATCATATCATGCGCTGTTTCGCATTTGTAGGAAACTACAAGTAACAAACAAGCAACTCGGTACTTTGAGAACCCTACTTCGAATGGATTAGAAGGTTGGCAATCAAGGGAACCGATAGCATTACAAGCATTCCTCGTTTGGATGTTTTTATAGGCAATCCATATGCAAGGCTCTTTAGTGCTCTATACGAAGTGAGAAGTCTCGACATATGTTCCTTACTGTCTGCATTTTTTTGCATATCATGCATCATTTCATCTGCATAGAAAATGGGATTAAAACCCCACCAAAAAATTTCATTCATCATTTGCATTGACAAAATTTAGTTTCAATTTTGTCTTTGAGCGAAACCTCTGCGAGCCTCCACTCAAAGAGGGCAGCCGTTGACATCTAAATTTTGATTTTTCTTTTTTTTATTAATATTGTAGAAAATTGAGATTTATTCTCACAAAAAATATTTCCTCATGATTTGCATATTTTATTGCATTGCATTTTTTATTTGCATCAATGGTGAGATTTTGAGCTTAATTGGATTATTTGGACTAAGCCTACAAGAGCACAAGATTTGGCTAAAATCTATGATCATCATTAGGAGGCCGAAAATTGTAATTAAAATATCAAGTGAAAATTTAATTTATTAATTGGAAACTTGCAGAACAATTAAGCCTTTTATTCTAAGGTTTCTTAACCTAGCTCTATATAAGGACTTGTTGTCACACGCCAGAGGGGGAGGTCCACAATAGCTCACGAAAAAAAAATCAGAAATACACAAAGAGTTCATTCAGAAAACTTAAGAGAAAAAGCGAGAGGTGGAACCAAATTGGAGAACCACCGTTCGACCGAGACTCTTCCACCGAAGTCTTGCTGCCTCGACGGTTTCTTGGCTTGAACTTTTAGTTGTTGTCCACCGATTCTTCTACTAGTTGTGCATGATTTCCACCCCTACTCGTGCCATCGCACCTGCTCCTAGTGGAAGAACTCTTCTGCAGCAAAACGTGTCCTTTTGAGCCAATGCCATCACCGCAAGTTTGAACCGTTCCATCTACCTGAGGTGCTAAGTTTCACTTTTGGCGTGTTCACTATCCACAAGTGCCAGCAAACCAAAGCCAATGGAATTAGTGGACTGATTGTCGCTTTCATCATTATCTTTACCCACTGAAGTTGCTAGATTTCTCCAGATTTGTGTGCTGCTGTCCATCTACTTTGTTGCACTATTTCTACCGTCGCACGAATTGCAGTTTTGACGTCCCTCAGGCTGTGAGCTGCTAAACAAGTCCAGCCGTGAGTGTGGACCATCTCGAGCCTCCCACAAGTCTAGCCGTGCGTGAAGATCATCTCAGGCTAATCCGAAGAGTTGAAACTTGGTCGTCAAGCTTGGCGTAAAAGTCCAAAAGAGGAAAGCATATTTTGCAATCTAGGTATTGAATCATTATGAATATTCGATTGCAAATTCTGAGCATATTTTACATATCTTGCACACGTTTGCGTATCTTGAAAATTTCATTTTTTCTAGGATATTGCAATATGTGACTTGCCTAATTTGGAATTTGCATGATAGAATCGAACATTGGATATCCATGAATATATCTTGCAATATATCTTGTGTTTAAATTGGAAAGATCGTGCCATAAAGTGAATATTTTGGGAATTTTATGGAATCTTGTGATAATTTGAAAATCTTTTTGGGTATTTCAAGATGTGATGATTAGGAAAATTTCCTAATCCGCAACCGCATACATGGAAATAAGTCTATCTATCAGGCTTTAGATAGAATTATTTCCATAGCGGGTATTTTGAATTTTTAGGGTTGATCTATCAGGCATTAAATCGAAACTTGATTCGAAAGAAATTGCGAAATATTCAAGTTGATTTATTTTCTACATTTGGGTTTATCTGATTGGATCGCTATCTTTGCATATCAGATTGGTTAACTTTCCATATTTGAATTGAACTGATCGGGTTGCTATCTTTTTGCAATATCTGAATGCATGTTAAAAATCTCTAAAAAAATATTGCATACAAATAATTACTGCATATAGATTAGAATTAACATGTTTAAATCAAATTGCATTCTAGGATAAAATCATATATATAGGATTGCATGTTTATTTGAGTTTCTTTGGAATACATTAGATTAGATTTCATTCTAGGTTAGAATATGCATGTTTAGATAAACAATTATGCATTAAATAGTTTATCTTTAATGGGTTAGGGTTTAGGTCAAATTACACTCTTTGCCATGTCATCATGCATTTTCCATGTCATTTGCCACGTCATTTGGAGTCATATTTTTAGGTTAATTAATTAATTCATCATGTAGATTGCATGCTAGGATTGATTTAATTTAATTGCATGTCATGTAGAGTTAGTCACGTAGTTTAATTAAATTCATATGCATTCTTAGAATAGATCGCATAAATTTATGTCATGGCATCTTAGGATAATTTCATACATTGCATATGGTTTATTTTTCATTAAAAAAATGAAAACCAAAAAAAGAAAAGATTGTCTGGTGCATGCTATTTGCTAATTATCTTGAATGCTGAGTGTTAGTTTAATTGATTGTGCTCCCGTCTGATGACCTTTGTTAGTGACTTAGGTTAAGATTTAATCAAACTTGCATGATCAAATTTTTTTCATAAAATAAAAGGTACCGAAAGGACATTAGAGTAATATAATGTAATCAAATCTCCGAGCTCATAGTCTCTGGTTCGTAGGAATAAAATAGTTCTCCCGCTATTTTATTTTGGTTTCTAATCAACCTACCTTAAATAATTAGTGGCGACTCCTATTGAAAATCTTCTGCATTTAAATATTGAACCTAAGTTGTGATTTGTTAGAGCTTGGGAGAGCTCGAACTAGGTTAGTTAATTCACTTAATTAACTTGGTAATCCATTAACCTAAGAACTAGAAAATCCAAATTTTTAGGTTGCGACACTAAGCGACCTAGAATGAGAACCGAGCCCAGGTATATGAGTTACGGGATAAGTGAATCCTTTTGAGGACTCTAGATCGAGTTAGGAGAGCTAGTATGCATGTTGAATGGTATAGAGAGCCTAAGTTGGGAAAATGGAACTGGGGTTAATGAGTTCCGTAGCATGATGCTTGACATTCGTATTTAATGTGCTTCAATGTGTGCTCGAACTCCATAAATCGATTCATGAATGATTAGCATGCTTGGTGTGATTTTCTCGAAGTTGTTGTCATGTATGACGAACATGAAGTTTATGGCATGTGACATAATGTGATGCATTCGGCTAGATAAGGGTGAGAATGACCCTAATGCGTGTTTACGCGGGGAAAGCGGAGGGATACGGAGAGTCCTGAGGTGCCTATATGACACGGGACGATTGGCGAGATAAGGCAAATGTGCCCTGATGCGTTTGGCGCGGGGTAGTTGGAGGGATAAGGTGCCGACCTGAGGTATACCATACGTGGGTTGAGGTACGGACCTAAGAAGTACAATACGCGGGTCAGATCTGATGCGCTTAATGCGGGTCGAGTGGTATTTTGATACCGAGCATTGAGCATTGATGCATGGCATGCATGAGCAATAGGCTTGATGCGTTTAATGCGGGTCAAGTGGAATTCTGAAAATGCGAAATGAATAATTGTGTTTAGCATGCCTGCATGAGAATTTATTGCTGATAGTATAACAGTCTCATCGATGCGCATGTGTGCCTGACTGTCCCTGAACTTGTCTAATTATGCCTTGTCGTGGTGCTGTCGAGTTTGGTTGCTTGTGAGAGATGGAATACCCTAGAATCGCATGTTTAGGGCCGATCCTGTGTAAGTTTTTTTTCTAAACCGATTTAGGCATGTGCTAGCTGAGTCTCTCGACTCACGCTGTGTGGCTGATCGCCCTTTCAGGTCCCCATCCCGGAGAATCCCCGGTTATTTGGGCAGTAGCGAGGCAAAGGAGGTTTAGACTATCTTGGCGTGTTTCCCGATTGGTTGTGGTCTTTGTTAGGGAAGTTAGTGTTTGGCTATATTGGGATCTCGGGAAAATCCCTTTTGATGTAAATTGTCAAACTGTATTTTTGAGGTTTCTATAAAAAGATGATTGTATGATTGTTTTCTCTCTTTCTCTACCCCTTTTCTATGCATGTCTGGGTATGTGTGGCCTTCTGCTGTTGCGATAACTCTGAGGATCATTGGTCGGCGATAATTCTTGAGTGTTGCGAATTCTAAATTTAACCAATCGATCAATCATAGAGAAGAGTGTTGCGTGGCCCGCCGGGTTCGGGGTGTGACATAAGTTGATTAGGAAAAAAAAATTCCTAATCCGCAACTTGCCACACAATCTAGAAAGTCCATTTTTAGGGTTATTGATCGTAGAATTATGAATTAAAGATTGGATTCAAATAGTCATGAATTTTTTCCAAAAATTGATTGATATATCCACTTTCTTGATTGAATTGATTGGCATATTCACTTTCCTAATTTGATTTGAATTGTTTGATTATCATTTTTTAGAATATATCCGCGCATGATATGATTATCTCAAAAATTCTAAAAAGATTGCATTCATTCATTTTCCATATTTAAAAATTACATATTTGAAATTTATCATCATGTAGATTTTTTAGCATCTAATTCTTTTTTAAATAATTAGATTGGATTGAATTTTTAGGATAGAATATGCATGTTTATATAGAATTTTATGTTAAAAATAATCTATCTTTAATTTATTAGGGCTTAGTTCAATTTGAACTCTAAAATAGGTAAGATAAATGTTATTTTGACATAGTTCTATTTTAGGAAATAATTTCATCCGAAAATTGAAAAAATCATAATTCTTGCCATGTCATTTTGCCATGCCATCATCTTTGCCATGTCACACTAGGTTTATATAGAATTGCGTGTTTAGGTTTTAATTAAGTTGCACACAATTTTGTTAATTCAATTAGGCCTTAGTCTTATTTGTGTATTAGATTGATTAATTAGCACGTCATATAGTTTAACTTTGCACTTAATCCATGACACTGCATCATATAAAAAAGGGTTACTATCACGAAAAATCCCAAACTAGTATACATGTGACAAATTTACCTCAAACTATTTTTTAACTAATAAAAACCCCCAAACTGGTACATTTGTGATAAATTTACCCCATACTGGTACACTTGTAATAAATTTACTCTTATTAATTTTCATTAAATTTGACGTCAAGTTTCTGAATTGGATAGCACGTGGCAGTTCACGGGTGTACCAGTTGAGCTTTCTACTCTCTATTTATCACAAGTGTATCAATTTGGAATTTTTCATGGTATTAACCCAATTTAACGAAGGGTGAAGATGTTGCAGGTGTAATAGTTTGGGATTTTTCGTGATAAAAAATTATTTTATGTTAAATTTATCGTAGATGTATCAGTTTAAAATTTTCTGTGGTCAAAAAAATAGCTTAGGGTACATTAATCATAGGTGTACCAATTTAGAATTTTTCATGGTCAAAAAAATAGTTTGGTAAATTTATCATAAGTGTATCAGTTTAGGGGTTTTTGTGGTATTAACCCTAAAAAAAGAAAAAAAAATTCTTTGTGTAACGTATGCTCCCTTGATTATATTGATTCCTGAATATTCAAATAATTGATTGTGCATCCACATGATAACCTTTATTAATGACTTAGGTTAAAATCAATTAATGTTACCTGACAAAATTTTTCATGAAATAAAATGATACCGAAAGAACATTAGAGCAATCTAGCATAATCAAGTCCCCGAATTTAGGGTATCTAGTTCGAAGAAGTAATTTAGTTATCCCACTAATTTACTTAAGTTTCTAATCAACCTATCAAAACTGATTAGCAGCAGTTCCAATTTCAAAATACATTACATGTTAATCACTTTTGAAACCGTAAATTGCAATTTGGTATTAATTTAGGAAAGCTCAAATTAGGCTAGTTAAATAATTAACCTGATAATCTGTTAGCATGGAATTCTCAAATTTTAAGTCGCGACAGCTTGGCTACTGCGCTAGGTAATAACTTGATTTTTTTAAAAAAAATTGATTAATTAATCACTTTAATTTTTGAAAAAAATTAAAAGGAACCTTATTGGACTTAGGCTGATAATTTCATGAAAGTTTGCATTTGTTTTGGCAACTGGACTCCGAGTAAGTCCTTAACCTTGTGTTAGATGGTTTCACAGATGAGAGTAATTAGAGGTGGAGCGTATGGCTAACCCTTTCCTTATTTTGCAAGATTTGAGTCTAGAATTTCTATGATTACATCGTAAGATTATGACTAATCTTTATTATGTGTATGAAATGATCACTTTGCCGTAATTCTTTCGCTTCAATTTATGAGCCTTTAGGATAGTTAGAATAAAGATAACTCACGAATCATGCGCATGTGTCATGGGCCGACACATTTCGGTCGCGGAATTAACCCTTGCGGCGTCTAGCAAGCCAAGCTAGACCAGCCTTCCCCCCCCCCCCCATATAATTATTCCATAGAACACTTAGGCGAATAATTTTTCCGTATTAGATCATACCACACCCAGCTCAGCTCGGGCATCCATTATATCGAGTAAGACGAGTAGGACACTTTAGGCACGACAACTGGTTTCGGTCTACCATGACCTCATCAGGAGAGTGGCATCAGCTCCCGACCAGTTTGTACAAGGGAGGCCAACCCCACCTTTAGAGTTCCTAATGATATATTCTACCTCTAGAATTAGAACTCCTAATACAAACCCACCTGACGCTACTCACACGACCCAGCTGCCTCTTATCCTCCTACAACGCTCACTCACCGGGATTACCCCACAAGCTTCGACTTCAATGCGACACAAGTATGGGAGAACTTGCCCACCTGGGCCACGAAACACCCGGTCTATGTCATTCTCCCTCACTCAATCCGCAAATGCCCTCGTTGTGGGCTGTTCTGTCCCTTCCCTACATTCTCCAACCATCAACTCCACACCCTTGGAACTTACACGAATGGCAACGCTCACCCAACAGAACAACTTTACTCCACTGGTCGCTTCCTCTCAAAGCAGACCAATAGAGGTTCCCCCCTTAATGAAACGTGGCAGAGGACCCATCTTGAGATTCACCGAATTGATCCAGGAACGTTATCCCATTTCAATGAGCAATCCAGTTTCTTCCTGTGCCCCCATTAGCATCCTAGAAGCTAGACGAGTGTGGCACCTTGTCCGAGCCCTCTTGACCCTAGCGATCACTCTCCACCCTCAAAGGATCGGGAAGGCCACAGATTTCCCCGAATCACCCACCTACTGAAAGGAACCCTACTCCGATACCATTTGTCATGGGCCAACATATTTTGATCGCGAAATTAACCCGTACGGCATCTAGCAAGCCAAGCTAGATCGGCTTTCTCCCCCATATAGTTATTCCATAGAACACGTAGGCGAATAACTTTTCCGAATTAGATCATACCACGTCTAGCTCAGCTCGGGCATCTATTACATCGTGTAAGACGAGTAGAACACTTTAGGTACAATAATTGGTTTCAGCCTGCCATGGCCTCATCAAGAGAGCGGCATCAGCTCCCAACCAGTTTGTACATAGGAGGCCAACCCCGCCTTTAGAGTTCCTAATGATATATTCTACCTAACCTATAACTCCTAGTACAAATCCACCCGACGCTACTCACACGACCCAGCTGCCTCTTATCCCCCTACAATGCTCACTCACCGTGATGACCCCACAAGCTTCACCTTCAATGAGACACGAGTATAGGAGAACTTGCCTACCTGGACCACAAAATACCTGGTCCGTGTCACATGTCTCTATGACTTGTTTATTTCACTATCCTACGGTAAAGTATGCTCCTGGACCTTCTCTTATCTTATATCATTTTTTTTCCATGATAAATAGGATTGTTGAAAATTTTTGCAATGAATGATTCAGTTCAAACTAACCTCTCGGTACTCTTTAATGTTTACCGAAATATGTGATTCAAGATGGCCCACAAAAACTTCACGAAAAACATTAACAAGATCCTACGTCATCACCTCAAAAATTTTTAGATTAATCCAGTGCATTTTTCATTTATTACCGAATTTATGATGAGAACAAACCAGTCTGGATTTCAGGATTTTCTCGACATCAGTTTAATTTCACCATTTTCTACTAGTTAATGGGATCTCTTGCAGAAAGTCAAAACATAAGTTTTATAATGGGCTTTGAACTAGTGAGCTGGAAATTTTTAGACCTTAATTCACAATTTTCATGAGTCATTTACCCCCACAATCAAAAACTGAACGAATCAGTTTTCTAAGCAAAATTTTCAAGAATATGCATTAAACTATATTGATCTACATGTTTTTTGCAAAAACTTAAAACACAAAAGTTGTTTATAATCATCTTTAGTATGTGTCTGTAAATTTTGGCACCATTTAGATCATCGTATGAACTAATATGAATTTATTCCTGTTGACATCTGATTTTTAATCATCTTTTCTATTTTAAAATTAATAAAAAAAATTCATAAAAATTCATAAAATTAAAAAATCAACTTTGAGGACCTTGGCCAAGCCTAGGGAACCAATTTTGATGAAAAAAATGATTTTTCATATTTTCAGTATTTTTCGGTATTTTTATTTTCGAAAATTAATAGAAAATCCATAAAAATTCATAAAATAAAATAAAAATCAACGTTGGGGACCTTGGCCAAGCCTAGGGAACCAATTTTGACCAAAAAAATGATTTTTCATATTTTCAGTATTGTTCGGCATTTTTATTTTCGAAAATTCATAAAAAAAAAATCAAGAAAAAATGGGAAAAATAAAAAATCAACTTTGGGGACCTTGGCCAAGCTTAGGGAACCAATTTTGACCAAAACATAAATTTTCATATTTTTTTCATTTTTAAATATTTTTCAAAAAAATATTATAAAAATAAAAATAAATAACATTTGAGGCCACAAAAATACACAAAAATAGTTAATATTTTTCTTTTAAATCTCTTGGCATGTTGGCCATTGCAAATTTGAAAATTAAGAAAAAAAAAGAAGAAAGAAAGGCCTAAGAGTAAAATTGAAAGAGGAGGAGGATGATGCAGCATCGCATATGGAGTGGCTGGACTGTTTCCTTCGACCACGCAACGTGACTCTTGCGAAGTTCCTAGGAACGCCAATAAAGGGGGCAGATTTCAAAGGGGCTAAGGAGGAGGAATTTGCGAGCCTAGTTAAGGAGATTGGGTGGGAGTGTTTCGTGGAAGATAAGGAAGTCAAGGTCCTCAATGATGATGACTTCATCTTGATTGGTTAGTGCTAATGTCTGCTATAATCTACATCCTAGAGATGGGAATATTGCTGGAAAATGATGTCTAAATAAACCATAGAGAACATGATTACCAGTTCATATGGCACTTCACAGTGGACTCGTGTGTTCTCGTTCTTGTCCATCATATTGCCCCCGTATTCTTCATCTTTAATGTGAATGCAAGGAGTAGGACATCAAGGGTGGAAGACACCATCATTACTAAGAAGAATAGAGGACAAAAGGCCACCGAAAGAGCATAAGAAGAAGAAGAAGAAGAAGAAGAAGAAGAAGAAGAAGAAGAAGAAGAAGAAGGAGGAGGAGGAGGCCATATTAAAGAAGTTGGCGGGCACATATCAAAAAGGAGAATGGCTCTCAGCGATTAAAAAAGAGAGCACCCCACTAATCGCAAAAAAAGGAAAAGAAAAGAAAAAAAGGGGCTAGCTTCACGAGGACCACGAGCTTTCTTCCCCAGAGAACCTATCAATCTTCAGGACTAAAAAAAAATGACGAAGACCCTAACACGAAACCTCCTTTGAAGACCCAGTCTTTCCCATAGATTCTGGACCACTTCATATACAACCCCAAGAGCTACAAAATATTCTACCAAAAAATATCTCATCGACAGTTAGCCTTGGCATCATGTAGCTCCAATCTTTGCTTACTCGGCGAACGAAAGCTTCTCTTGGAGAAATCCACAAGTGCAGTCCTTAGGGACGATCCATCAAAGCTCCCACCGCCGCAGCCGATAACCATTTCGTTCGCGTGACCCGCATTAAGCTTCTCAAGCCAACGGATACTGTTGCTCTTGGCCATGTTGATTGGGCTATCACCGGAGAGGATGAAGGTGGAAGCATGAGGAGAGGAGAGATGGGGGTAGTTTGAATAAAAAAAGGAGGATCCACTCACGGTCTAGGGGATGGACGCTTCGGCCTCAACAGGGTTCAAGTTTAGGAGCTCGGCCAACTTCGACCTCGTCCACATCGACGAAGACCGGTCTTGTTTTTCAGTCGGCGATCTCAAGGCCAGGATTTGCCACCTGAAGAACCTTAACATTTGCTCCGGTTCAAATCTTCGCATCTCCGACGTCGTTACCAACAAAGAGTACAGAGACGACTAAAGATGGACAAACAAACATGTCAATTCCCAGGTGTGGTCGTCGTAGCTGGGATGTAGTGAGGGTCTTCACTATTGAGAGGTGATCGAGAGAAACTTCTCGCGCCCATGCAGCCGCAAACGAGAGAGAAAGATTTCGAGCGTCAATCTTCCATCCGAGAGTAGATCCAACTCGCCAAAAGCGCCCCAGTAATTTTCATTGGAGTTTGAGGAAGAGGCCTCGAGGCTGTAATCGCCATTGTCGTCACCATGCGAAGGTAAGTCCTTTGAACCTTCTCTGTGCTCACCATGACTAGAAAGCGCAAAAACGAAGGGTTATAAACTGGGAAAAATCGTTGGTCGGAATCTGGAAAATTTGTTTACTATGGCCGGCGTTAGTTGTTGATGATGGTTCGATAAGGGCCGCGATCTGCGTTGGCGATCGGTGGATAAAATTCCTTTTTTTTTTTAAGTTAAGTCTCCGCGGCGATGTCGTTGACGGAGCGGTCTCAGTGAAGTTCCGCTGGGGGAGGTGTTTGGGACCAACGAGCCAGGAAGAAGACGACTCAAAAAGAGTGAAAGAAAAAGAAAAAGAAATCAAAAAAATAAAAAAATAGAAAAGAATGGAAAACGTGTGTTTTGGGCCTTGGGAATTAGGACAAACTTGGTGTTGGGCTATTGCTTGGGCCTTTTGGTCGCTGGGCCCGAATTAGAAAGAAACAAGAGAGGGTCTGCTTGGTGGAATGGGCTACGCGAGTTTTGGGCCTTTATTAGTCTTTAGTTTCTTTTTGGTCCGGGTTGGGCTCACTCTTTGAGCCCAGTCCACGCCCGGCCCAGACCTTAGCAGTCTGACTCCGTTCCGGCTCGGGTCGAGTCCACTAACCCGCCTGCGACTCCTTATGGGCAAATTATCTCAGAAAATTCCAAAAAAATCTCAAAACATCTCAAAAGTTAGAAAACGGGTCATTTCGACTGGCCAATCCTATTTTTGATGAATTTCCTTCTTGATTTTTTCAAAATGATGATTTTGCCCCTTATGGGCAAATTGTCTCGAAAAATTTCAGAAAATTCAGGAAAATTCCAAAAATTAGGAAACGGGCCATTTCGACTAGTTAATCCTACTTTTGGATGATTTTTCTTCCTGATATTTTTGAAATAACGATTTTACCCCATATGGGCAAATTGTCTCGAAAAATTTCAGAAAATTCAGAAAAATCTCAAAAATTAGGAAACGAACCATTTCGACTGGTCAATCCTATTTTTGATGATTTCCCTTCCTGATTATTTTAAAATGACGATTTTGTCCCTTACAGGTAAATCGTCTTGAAAAATTTCAGAAAATTCAGAAAAATCCCAAAAATTAGGAAACGGGCCATTTCGACTGGCCAATCCTATTTTTGATGAATTTCCTTACTGATCTTTTCAAAATGATGATTTTGCCCCTTATGGGTAAATTGTCTCGAAAAATTCTGAAAAATTCAAAAATTAGGAAACGGGCCATTTCGACTGGCCAATCCTATTTTTGATGAATTTCCTTCCTAATCTTTTCAAAATGACGATTTTGCCCCTTATGGGCAAATTGTCTCCAAAAATCCAGAAAAATCTCAAAATTCAAGAAACGGGCCATTTCGACTGATCAATCCTATTTTTGATGATTTTCCTTCCCGATCTTTTCAAAATGATGATTTTGCCCCTTATGTACGAATTGTCTTGAAAAATTCAAGAAAATTCAGAAAAATCCCAAAAATCAGGAAACAGACCATTTCGACTGGTCAATCTCATTTTTGATGAATTTCCTTCCTGATCTTTTCAAAATTCTCAAAAATTGTAGAAAATGGGAAATGGTCAGTTTTAACTGGCCAGACCCATATTTTATAACTTTGATTTCCATTTCTTCATGAAATGATAGTTTTTCCCCTCATGGGCAAATTGTCTCCAAAAAATCAGAAAAATAATTCAGAAAAATTCTCAAAAATTGTGGGAAATAAGGAATGACCACATTCAACTGGTTTGACCTGTTTCCATTTCCCGATCCTTGAAAAATGACCATTTTACTCTTCTGGTCAGTTTGATCCCAAATCTCATCTGAAATGATTTTTCATGAAATAAAATGGTACCGAAAGGGCGTTAGAGTAATCTAGCGTAACCAAGTCCCCGAACTCATTTTCTCTGGTTCGCAGAGATAAATTAGTTCTCCTGCTAATTTATTTAGGTTTCTAATCGACCTACCAGGAATGATTAGTAGCGATTCCAAATTTTAAAATTATTTAAACAAAAAATCAAAGTTGCGATTCGATAGGGCTTGGGAGGGTCCGCATTATGTTAGTTAATCTAATTAACCTGATAATCTGTTCACCCGATCGATCTTAAAATTAATTTCTTTCGGGTCGCGACAATTCCTAAAAGTGGACAAAACTAAAATTTTCTTCAATCCATCTTCTGGTGTTAAATATCTTCATTTTGAGTCTAGATGCACATCATGGACAGGCCCACTATTCTCATTCATTATACTCACCTTGGTTGTTACTTTTTTCAGGCAACATATCACAGATCCTTCACGAGAGCCTTATAACACTTGATCCAAGACTAGAGAATGGCTGAAAAAGTTGAGATTGTGGCTATTGTGGAAGAGAAGATGAACCAGCAGATGATTGCTACAATGACCCAAATAATATAAGCTTTCATGCTTAAGTAGTAGCAAACGAGTTCAAGTGCCTAGCCAACAATCATCCAGCTAGCACGATAGGACAAGGCACCGATGATTGACGTTGAGAAATCGTTACCTTTTGACGAAGTCATTGCCACAAGTACCAGTATGGTTGTGCCGCCTATGATAAAAACTCCTCAGGCTAGTGTTGTAGCCCCGACACTAAATGATGAAAGTGCCAATATTTTAGTCAAGATGGATTAGAAGCTGCATAAGGTTAAAAGGACTCAAAGCATCGTCCCAATCGACTATATACCAGGGACCAGGTGCCAGACAATTTTAAAATGCCAACTTTTGAGTATGAGGGTACCTCCAACCCGATCCAACACATTGAGATGTATCAAGGCTTGATGAATAAGTACATCTCCAATGGTCCGCTTTTGGTCCAGAGGTTTCAGGCAAGTCTAAAGGGCACTGCTATGCAATGGTACACCAACCACTGGATCAACCACATAGACTCTTGGGAGGATGCATTGAATGCTTTCATTAAATACCTTAAGTTTTAACATGGATGTCACGATCTCTTGTGAAGACCTCCAGCGAGCTGAGTTGAAGAAGAGACAAACTCTGAAGGAGTACGCAACATGTTGGAGGAACATGGCAACACAGATTATGTCAGAGGCACTAAAAAGAGATGTGATGATGATAGTGATAGCGGTCCGAACATTTAGTGAGCTTATCATCATGGGCGAGGAAATAGAGTCTAGTCTAAAGAAGGAGTGGTATGATGATTCCAGTCTCTCTGGAAAATGATTCTCTGGCCATGAGGATAAGAAAACGGCCGCCAAGGTGAATATGACATATGTTCAAAAGACACTAGCTCAAGCCCTAAAGATACAGTTCCCTCTTTAGCTAACACATGGTTATGGTTAGCAGAATAATGAGCATATCAATGCAAGAATCAACAATTCACTGCACTTCCTAGGACCTTTCCCAAATATTGGTTGTATTGTGTAAGAACAATTTGTTGAGTTCTAAACCACAGAGGTCTAACCCTTCGACCTTTTCAAAATATGATCCGTTGAAGAAATGAGACTACCACAGATTTGAACTAGAACACTCGACTAATGAATGCTTGGCGCTTAAACATCAAATTCAAGACCTACTTGAAACTAGGGCATTTTCACTCTAGCCAGTTAATAAATCAAATGTGCAGAATAACTCGCTAGCGAATCGTGCTGGCAATGTTTGAAGAATCATCGGTGGGGATGGGTGCAGGCTTTTAAGAGTGACCATTTATTTTTTTATGCAATCCCTTGCGTGGGATATTTCCTACATTCTAGGTGTCTAGTTTGCATTTTTCAATTTTTAGTTTGATTGTTAGAGTCGAATTCCTCGTCATTAGGGAGTTGTCTACATTTTCTATTCAATAAATATAATTTGTTGATGTAATTTATTGAGTTATCAATAAAAATTACAAAGGTTTTTTTATTTAAAAAATGAGGGTGTAATGGGTATTCCAAACCAACCCTATGATGATGTCCAACCAAATGAAACATTTATATCACCCCTGGAAAATCCTAAGGGTTGGGCTCAATTATGTTTCCTCATTTTTTGAGTATTTTGAAAGAAAATGAATTTCAAAATTGAAATGCAATTTTAAAAAAATAGAAAATGAAACAAATAAAAAATTGCATATGATTTGGCCCTAGATATCTTACTAATTCATTTACTAGATGTTTTAGAGTTAATCTAGGGGCAAGGAATATACATCATGCCTGATAGCGACCCCTTCACTAGTCTATCGACTAGTTGAGCCTGATCCATGCTTCACTCTCGACCGATCCTTTGATTGTGTTGTATCAATCACAAAAGCGAGGGAAGCCAAGGCCGCCTATTTCAAGGGGGAGTATCTCTTCTTTGGCCTAATCATTTCTAAAAATAACACTCTAGATTTCACCTTGTAGGGACAAGTGCATAAATGAAACATTTCGCCAAGGCCAGAAATCGAATTCTCAACATTACTCATATCCGAAGGCAATTCCAATCCCTCACCAAGATATGGACACCTAACATGATCCATTCTGACTTGGAAATAGGGGCAAACCTACAGTGAACCCCCAACGTTGAAAAGGGAGTATATCTTCTTCAACCTACTCGCTTTTGAGGGTAACGCTATACTTGTAGGGGTATATGGCTAACCATGATGGTCATCGTCATTGATTAAGCCAGAACATCTCGAGCCCTCACCTGACTTATTTCAATCATGCATGTTTCTCTTTGTGCAGGGACAAATTCAAGGATGAGTCACTTCTTGATTCGAGAATTAAGCTCCCATACTCTTGGGCAATCTAGTCCCCCATTCCTAAGAGATTTCATTCGAATCTCAATATGCTTGCGTAGTTCGTTTATGGAACTATCATAAGTTATTGCTACATTTTGCATGCCTGGAACATGCTCAGATTTTACACAGCTCATTATGTTATACTTGATTTGCCCTCACATTTTCAATTATGAATAGTCAAGTTAATTTTGAATTTTGCGTATTTTGAGCTTGAAATATCTTTCATACATTAGCTGTATTATTAATTCCCATTGGGAGAGAATTTTTTATTAAGCAACTTGTTTAGTCCTATGAAATGATCATGTTGAATGAGGAAAGTTAGGATGACAAAAGGCAAGCCGTTTCGATACATTTCCTAGATGTCGATCTTCAGTGAGATGAGTGAAAATTTTGTGCTCACAAGGTGAAGGGTTATCTCGCGAAAAGTGTGATGATCAAAATGATGAGAGGTTTTCGTTCCTCCATCCAAACACTAAAAGTAACCATTGTTAACCCCTTTGAGTGGCGATTTTCATTTCTCTACCCCTATCAAGGGCCACCCCACACCGGGGCAATACAAAGGTAATTCCAACAACGGTATGAGGTAAATGGTTAGAAATTTTCTTGCACAAAATAACATCAATCTTCAGGTGTTTCTTTGCATTAGACTCGAGCTATAGTTCAAGTGCTTTCATATGATGAAGAGCATTCATTTCTCTATCATATACCCTTATATCCTTTGCATAGCCCACTTGAGCATGTAAATTCTTTTCTTAAATCCTTGTTGATGATCATTACCCACTCCAAGATGAAGACGGCACCATCCCTAAGAAGCATAATCGAAGAAATTCAGGTCAATAGATAATTCCCGAACGAACTCATTTCATGTTTTGGATTATTCATGTAATACCTGGCATAATCCCTATAGATTCTGTTCTTGTCGTTGTAATTCAAAGTCAGGGGATTATTCAATAAAGAAGCAAGTTTGACCTAAAGAAGGGCCTGCTCCCCAAAAAATCAAAAAATGAAAAAAAAAAAAAAAAAAAGAGGATATATATATATATATATATATATATATATATATATATGAAAACTGGGAGTCTGGAGTAAGAAAAGCAAAGGCCGATCTCACAAGAAATCCTATGCATAATAAAAAGCAAAGTGCTTATCAAGAGCAAGGCCAATGCTAATTTAAAGAAAGCGAAAAATGTACCCCGTTCATCTCTTGTATTTGCTTGTACATCTCATTTTTGTATGCAATCTTGAAGTAAAATTCATGTCATCCCTAACAACGATGGTATTCTTAAAAGACAAATCCAGAAGGTCAAGATCGATGACAAGTCAGCAATGATCACCAAAGTCAAACCCTTCTCATATGCTCTTTGACCCAAAACAAGCCTTTTCATTTCTTAGCTCTCCAACCCTGACTTACGTTACAACTCTCAAGAGTCTCTTCAGATTAAGACACTTGAATTAACATAGCGTTAAATGATTTTACTTATCGTTTGTAGAAGTACGAGCATGACTATTTCTTTTTCATTTTGGAGGTTTCTAGACTTGTAAACCCGAAGCGGATGATGAAGATTTCATTTGATGAGCCATGACTCATACGAGTCCCCCTTGCTAAACATTTGATCCAGCATGCATTACAGTCCTTCTAAAGATCTCTCAGATTGGTCAAGTCATACTGATTGCGAGAATATCTAGACCCTTATCAAGAATGATGATGGGAAGTTCTGAGTAATTCTCATACCCGCATCAATGGTCGAGTCAAATAGACTTTTAAAAAAGTGAAGGAAAGTCCTTTGTTGTTAAAGGTTCCTCATTCGATATGATCAATTAGTCGGAAGGGTAACATAGATTTCCTTGATAATAAATTCCCTAGTGGAGCTTGGTACTACAAGCAAAATCATGAATTTGAAAATATGTTGCACTTTGGTTATGCGCACATGTTGTTTTAAAATCCTATCTTGAGCGAAACAACAGGCACAATGCAGTTAGCCCAACCATTCTTGTTAGCGGAGGAAGATTCAAGTATGTTTCCTAATTACCCTTCAAAGCCTTGTTTTATATTGACATTCAATTAACTCGAGTTTGTCATTCAATTTCTCATGTTCACCCTCTAGTAAAAGATGACACATTCAATTTCTCTTGTCCACCCATTAGTAAAAGGTGACATGTTCTCTTTTGTGCTTGCCTACTTGTAAAACGTGACACGTACAATCTCTCATGTCCATCCTTTGGTAAAAGGTGGCATTTTCTCTCTTGTGCTCACCCATTGGTAAAAGGTGACATACATTTACCCGTTGGTAAAAGGTGACATATTCTCTCTTGCGCTTGCCCATTGGTAAAAGGTGATATGTTCAAAATTTCATGTTCACCTGTTGGTAAAAGGTGACATGTTCTTTCTCGTGCTCTCCTGTAGATAAAAGGCGGCACATTCAAATTTTCATGTTCACCCATTCGTAAAAGGTGGCATGTTTATCCTTTTGTGTTCACCCGTTGGTAAAAGGCAACGTGTTTTTTCTTCATGTCTACCCAGTGGAACAAGTAGCACAATCCATTTCATGTTTGCCCAATGGAACAGGCGACATGATTTCCCATTTCATGTTTGCCTAATGGAACAGGCGACATGATTCTCCTTATATGTTCATGTTGGGATTCACATAACATGTATAGGCAAAAATAACAATAAACGCAGCGGAAATAAAATACCTATACATGTATCTCCAGAGGCGTTGTTCGTGCGTTTCAATCAAAAATCAAATTAAACGATGAAGGTTAAACGGATTACCTCTTGTAGCGTGCTTGAAACGGGTTGGTCCAAATGTTTTTCGGTACAAGTCCCACAAGCGTCGGACCTCTAGTTTAGACACACCACCAATCGTACGACAAACGGAAGAAAGACGACGCGGAAAAACTCCACACTTGATTGTGCTAGCAATCTCGTGATGAAAACTCTCCACGTACTTAGTTTTTCGGTCACCGCAAGAGTAGAAAACGTAGAGAGAATTTTTTGGTTTTTCCTCTCTAGTTTTTCCACGGACACACACTCTGATTTTACGCACGCTATCCTGTCACTCTCTGCAACTCTTTTGCAGATTAAAAGTTGAAGATGTCATGCGTTGCGCGCACGATCAGTGACGGTTACTGATCGTGCGCGTTGTGCACTTTAAGCACAATTGCACGATCAGTAACCACTGATCGTGCAAGGAATGGGTCAACAAAAATTAATGTTGACTGTGGTCCACGTGCAATCAACAATTGATGCACTACCTTTTTTTTTATTATATTATAAAAAGAAACATGGTCAGCACAATTGTGCTGACCACATTCATTGCACGCACAACATTATGTGCGTGCAACATAACTTTAATAAAATAATGTATATAAATATATTTATAAATTATATCTATATATATAATTTAATAAAAAAACACATGCGTGCATTTTGGATACATCAATATGTGTCCATTTTAAGCGTGCGCGCGCATCGTATGCACATACGTCCATGACCAAAAAAATAAGAATCAAATTAAATCCAATTTAATTTAATTTCATTCCGACAAATCGGATAGTCGTGATTGCAACACATTTGCAATATCATATTTTCCGTTCAACATCGTCATGTATTAGTTAAGGTGTGTGACATCCCTAGGTTCATCACTGAGCTGGTAGTAAGACAAGTACTAACACATTAGTACTTCCAAGAGAATCGATTGTCCCGATCAACCACTAGGTCCTACAAGCCATGAGTGACATCTAGCAATATGTCATGGCTACCCAAACAGTGTGAATATTTTAAGAACATAATGAACCTGTCAGCTCCAGTTACAGTGTAATTCAATCCCTCTATCTTACTATGTCCCAATCGAATAAAGGCCATGGAATATTTGTCAAGCCACCAATTCGATCATATGCACAAATCTAATTTACATGCATTTGTACGAGACATAAACATTTTATTCTCGGTGACAACCCCGGCCGAGGATTTCAATGCATTGTCATAACTAGATTGCATAGGACATCATACCTTGCATGTAACAAGGAGACAGATTCCATTTTGCGCACACGTGTGACTTCGTATGTGCACGACCTATAACCATTAAGTACAGAGACGGATCAGCGAACCGCCAATATGCGCACTTATGAACTATAGCCATCCAACGTACAAGTCAACACTGTGCCTCAGGTCTAAGAATTATTTACACAAGACTTGAGCATGAACGATTAGACATTGACCACGCTAAAAGCTTCCATGTCGCTAATCGTTAAATGTGTGTCACGTTCAGTGAACTTGTCTGACACAAGCACCTGTGTTCCAATTCAGGCATCGCAATACCTAATGACTCGTGACTCGTCATTCCTTTAAGTATCTAATACTTAAAAGCAAAATTAAGAACACATCGGTCTCAACAGGATCATTAATATCCACTCAATGATCCATCGACCGAGAACAGTTTAAAGATTCTGTCTAACTATGAACCTGCCACACATATTCTTGACGTCTCAAGAATAGGTCTAGTAACAACTGATCTTATGGAATTTATTCATATATAATTGGACAAATGAATAAATACGTCTTTGCCATTAATTTAATAATAAATTGAAATACAACCGAAATCCCTAATATGTAACTATTACATAGTTGTTTTAGGGCATATAACTAACAGTTCACCCAGTGGAACAGGTGATACATCCAATTCCATGTTCACCTAGTGCAATAGGTGGCATGATTCTTTCTATGTTCACCTAGTGAAATAGGTAACACATCCCTTCAATTATTTTCAGATCATATCTTGCGCTGTTTCGCATCTGTAGGAAACTATAGCTAACAAATAGGCAATCCAGTATCTTGAGAACCTTACTCCTAGTGGAATAGAAGTTTGGGGATCAAGGGAATTAATAGCATTGTAAAGCATTCTCTCACCTGGGGGCTTTTATATGCGATCTGTATGTGAGGCTTTTTTACCGCTTCACAAGAAATAAGAAGCTTTAACATATGTTCCTTATTGTTTGCATTTTTGCATATAATACATCATTTCATTGCATTAAAACCCCAAAAACAACAAAATCATTCATTCATATTATTAAATTTTAGGGCTCAATTTTATCTTTGAGCGAAACCTCTATAAGCCTCTACTTAAAAGGTGCAGTTGTTGACACCTAAATTTTTTTTTTTTAATCATTTATTTTTCATAAAAATCAAGAGTTAGATTTTAATTCCTCCCAAAAAAAATTCATCATTCATTTTTAATTTTTTAATTCATGCATTTGCATATTATCCGAACTGGCGATGGATAGACTCGAATGGATGTTTCTGAGCTTAATTAAGATGAGCCCATAGGGATATAAATATTGATCAAGTTCATAATCGAAAATTACATTGTACTCAATTCAGAAATTAATTAACAGAATATGTTGAAATGCTTGCACGTAGGAAATAGGTGTAGTTCTCCCAATATTAGAGGTGGCACATTTTTTTTTGGAAAGGAAAGAGATAAAAAGAAAAGCAGTTCACCGATGGTTTAAGTGCAAGCTCACTGGCCGTGCGGACACTTGGTCAAAAAAAAAAAAGAAAAGCAGTGGTATCGGTAGATTTTGCTTCATATATTCATACAAGGGAAGTTGATATAGAGAAAAAGGGAAAGGGGAATTTGGTCAGCAAAAGGGAAATATTTTGAGTAATATATTCTATGATATCTTCACGTATCCACAGGCATGAGCAGAAAGTAAAAGGCATTAAAGGAAGTAAGATTTGATTTCTTTATTGATAATCAGCACCGTCTCGCTTATAAAAGAACATCAACTTTGGCTCAGAGAAAAAACGATCAGAATGTTTTAGAACTCCACTACATGGGAGGGAGAAAATGTGAGACAAGGAGAGAGAATGAGGGCACAACTCTCTTCTTTTTTGGAGCTTCCCAAAGTTTGCAAAAGGGAGGCAACATATAAAGAGTATTTTCTCACTCCGAACGCGTCTGAGAGACATCACAGCTTGTGTCACCTTAATATTGCTTCTCACTTCTTACCTCTTGCTCAAGTGATCGGTTTCGTTCTTTGTACGCTCACCATCACGATCTGTTGCAACCCGAACCAAGGCGAATACTTGTGCACCACCCCACAACACACATTCTAACCAATTGTGCACGAGCATGCACTGATTTCCTACCAAGCCGAGAAGTGCTGCATTGCTATTTTTTGTAGGAGACGGTCCTTCAGTGGGTTTATAGTGATGAACCAGAGAAGACCCAACCATAATCAGACTTTGGGAAGTTAGTAGGATCCAAACGGTGGAATTTGGAGTCAAGCTATTCTCAAGTCTAGCGGTCTTTCTCACCATGAGGCCACATATTAATCTGCTTGCGATACCAACAATCCAATAAACTCCCTCGGTCATGTCTTGTGACATCCTGAGTTTTTATAGCAGGCTAGTCAGTGCCAGAATTGATTTATTAGAAGTTATAATTTGTCGAGGCTAGATTATCAAGCGGCAATTTAGTGGACTATGGATATGTTTTTGGGCGCAACAATTCTTACCGAACCGTTAGTAAAATTTTTAGTTGAATTTTGAGCACAAGATCAGTCTAGGCACGAATTCGAATCGCAGTTTGACCTCGAAACCTCAAATGGCTACCCAGACCCCCATTAATCTCTCTCTTCCCGTTTACCTTGCGGATGGTATCATGTATCTCCCCCCCCCCCCCCCCCCCCCCCCCCCCCACACACACACACACACTCTCTTCTCTCTCTCTCTCTCTCTCTTCCTCGAGCGCAACCCATTGAGCTTCCTCGTCCTCTCCGCCAGGCCCATGCGTAACGCCACCCCTCCGCCTCCCACCTAAGCTAACTCTAGTGGCAGCAGCGGTGGCGATGGCCCTCGGCTCCATTCTCTGAATTGTGGATGCCCCATCACCGCCTTGGAGACCTGCGCGCCTTTGACCCTTCCCAGTGAGTTCATGCGACGCCAAAGAAGGAGAGGAGTCTGAGCCCCATTCAGCGATGACTCAATCCCCCAACCTTGTTACTCTTGGACCTAAGGCAAGTGGCCCTCTTACCCTTCGATTAAGCTAGACAGTTGTCATTGAATGGGCGTGGAATTTCCATTTATTTTAGGCTTGTCGAGGTGAAGATTAGTGTGCGTAGTTAGGCGGCCTTACTTGAATGTTGTTTCTGTTGCTTGGGCTATGATCCGTGATCTCGGGTGGCTAGAACATGTGAACCGATAGTCTTTCATGTCACTGATGTGGCGTGAATTGAAGGTGAACATGCGAAGGATGTTTGGCCGTGGACCCTAGGCTCTTGGAGATGGAATTATTAAGTAGTTTGCCTCGTTTAGACAATACATCAGACTCTTGGATTTTTGGATGGTCTTATTTGTAATCATTGTAATCGAATTTGGGGTATGGATAGTGCGCCTGGGTGCCCGAGAACGACTCAACATAGTTTGATTGGCCTTAGCTTGTCTATATTAATGTTCTAGCTAGTCATGGAACTCTACGGAGGTAAATTGCAAAGCTAAGTGAACTGGTATGTGCTAGCCATGGTTGGGTTTTGGTTTTGGGACTGTGTTTTCAGATGGCCATGATTATGAGGTGTGCCGCTATGGTTGGACAGTCCTCACAAACACATATGAGTATTGAATTATGAGGTTATGCTAACAAGTGGTCTAGACGTGGTTGACATAGCTGATTCCTTGACTATAAATGTGAATGAACAACCTCATATGCTTGTCGTATTATTACCTTCTGCTCTATTAGACGATAAATAGATAGTTTAATCGTTGAGTTAGACATTTTTCTTGCTAAGTTGTACTTGCCGAGCCGGTCCTTGGAGTGCAAATCTTGGGTTGCAATTTTTGGTTAAAAATCCAAATTAGGAAAGCTTAATCCTAAAGAACAAGGTGAATTTCCTATCTTGAACTTTGGTAGATTCACTTGCCTAGTTTGATTATTAGCATATCTTGTCATATCTTGCATTGCATCAAAGTGGATATTTTTCAAAATAGAAGTTGATTAGGAAAATTTTTTCCCTAATCCGCAACTTGTCACACAATCGAAAAAGTCCAACTTTAGGGTTATTGATGGAATACTTGATTAGGCAAGGATTTGAGTTCAATTATTAATAGTAGAATTACAAATTAAAGATTGGATTCAAATATTCATGAATTTTTCAAAAATTGATTGATATATCCACTTTCTTGATTGAATTGATTGGCATATTCACTTTCCTAATTTGATTTGAATTGTTTAATTGTCATTTTTTAGAATATATCCGTCGCATGATGTGATTATCTCGAAAATTCTAAAAAGATTGCATTAATTCATTTTCCATATTTAAAAATTGCATATTTCGAATTTAGCATCATGTAGATTTTTAGCATCTAATTCTTTTTTAAATAATTAGGTTGGATTGCATTTTTAGGATAGAATATGCATGTTTTTATAGAATTTTATGTTAAAAATAATCCATCTTTAATATATTATGGTTTAGGTCAATTAAACCCTAAAATAGGTAAGATAAATGTTATTTTGACATAGCTCTATTTTAAGAAATAAATTCATCCGAAAATTGAAAAAATCATCATCCTTGCCATTTCATTCTTGCCATGCTATCAACTTTGCCATGTCATACTAGATTGCATTTTAGCTTAAACCTCATATAGAATTGCATGTTTAGGTTTTAATTAATTTGCACATAATTTAGTTAATTTAATTAGACCTTAGTCTTATTTATATATTATATTGATTAACTTGCATGTTATATAGTTTAAACTTGCACTTAATCCATGACATTGCATCATATAGAATAGGTTCATGCATTCATATAAAAAACTGAAAAAAGAAAAAAAAATAATTATTTGTTTGGCCCATGCTCCGTTGATTATATTGATTTTGAATGTTCAATTAATTGATTGTATACCCGCATGATAACATTTGTTAGTAACTTAGGTTGAAATCAATTAATGTTACTTGACAAAAAAATCATGAAATAAGATGGTACCAATAAGGCATTAGAGTAATCTAGCGTAATCAAGTCCCGAAACTTAGGATCTCTAGTTCGAAGGAGTAATTTAGTTATCCCGCTAATTTAATTAGTTTCTAATCAACTTACCAAAAGCGATTAATGGCGTCTCCAATTTCAAAGTATATTGCATGCTAATCACATTTGGAACCATAAGTTGCGATTTGGTACGGGCTTGAAAGAGTCCAAGTTAGGTTAGTTAAATAATTAACGTGACAATCCATTAGCCTGAAATTTTCGAATTTTAGGTCGCAACAAGAGTTCATGCAGACGGGTGTCGCGACCCAAAATTCGACGAATGAAATTCCAAGGTTAGCGGATTATCAGGTTAATTGACTAACCTAATTCGGACCCTCCCAAGTACTACCGAATTGTAACTTAAGTTCTTTTCATGCAAAGTTTATTCAATTTGGAGTCTCTACTAATCGTTCTTGGTAGGTCAATTAGAAACCTAAGTAAATTAGTGGGAGAACTAAATTACTTCTACGAACCAGAGATTCAAAGTCTGGGGGCTTGATTACGCTAGATAACTCTAACGCCCATTCGGTACTATTTTATTTCATGAAAAAATATTTGGGGTGATTCAAAAAGGTTTGGGTCAAACTGACCAGAAGGGAAAATGATTATTTTTCAAGACTCGGGAAGTGAAAATAGGTCAAATCAGTTGAACGTGGTCATTTCCTATTTTCTATAATTTTTGAGAATTTTTCCGAATTTTTTGGAGACAATTTGCCCATGAGGGGCAAAATCATCATTTCAAGAAGAAACGAGAGTCAAAGTCACAAAATATGGGTTTGGCCAATCAAGCTTAACCATTTTCCATTTTCTGTAAATTTTGGGAAATTTTTCAGATTTTTCAAGATGATTTGCCCATAAGGGGTAAAATGGTCATTTTGGAAAGATCAAAAGGGCAAAATTGTCAAAAATTGGATTGGTCGGTTAAAACGACTCGTTTCCTAATTTTTTAGGCTTTTAGGGATTTTAGGAATTTTTAATATTTATTTTTTTATTTTTTATTTATTCAATAACAATTAATACAGATAGACCTGGGCCGGGTCTCTAAATCCGATCCTAATGAGACGAAGCCCAGGCTCCCATGGACCGGGTCCTTAGGCCCATGGACAGGACTCCCTCATTCGAACTGGGCTCAAAGTTTGAGCCCAATCCGAACTCAAAAACACAAGGGACCAAGAAAAGAAAAGCCCAACTCCCCATTAGCCAACCCAAACAAAATCGCCAAGTCACCCCAAATCTAATTCTGCTGCTCTACCATGCGTTTGTTTCATGCGACAAACTCCACTGCCCACGTTTTTTTTCATTGTTACACTACCCTTTTTTACTTTTTTTTTCTATTCTTTTTGGTCTCTCTAGTTCGTCATCTTCCCTGGACGTCTTCTACCCAGGCCAAAGAAGCTCCCTCAAGAGCCAAACTCACCAGCAAAAAATTCTACGGAATCAACACGTAAAAATTAAACGTATCTTCACCAGCACATCAAAGGAATAGAAGCTAACACAGTGGGGCTCCAACCCAAGATGACGTCAAAAGGCGGAGGTAGGAGCTTCAGTTCGGCTCTCCAATGTGTCTGATGATAATGTGCGAAAATACATCCTGTTCACCGTGTGGGTTTTAACACTTGAAGATGCCAATTCGCTTACCGTCGAATCTTGCTCGTTATATAGCCACTCCGTTTGGGTACGCGCTAACCATGCCGCCGTCGCAACCATCTAGTCCATGAAATCTAGTGACCATGCTTTGGAGTTATCATTCATTACATCACCGTCGGTGCTCTCGGTAGTACTTGTTCAAAGCACAATATATGCACATCTAGTTGTCATTGAAGCCCAATGGGACAGCTTCCCAAAAAATATGTCAGACTTGCTGGACAGCTTATACATGTAAGAACAAAATTGGTGTTGCAGGAAAATCAACAGAGTTCCACTCGGTTTCAACACGGTGATGACGGGGGCGGATGATAGGGTGCTCAGCTTCTCACGATAGGAGGGACAGTAAACACGAGAGCTTCAAGGAACTTTATGTTCAGTCCTCCTTCAAAATCTGCAATAAGCAAAAGAAACTTTTTTTTTCTCTCGTTTTTTTCTCATTATGGCCATGTCTTGAATATCAATATGTGCAGCCTTGCATTGTGAAAGAATCTGTGTCAATGAGTGACAGAGAAGACAAACCACGAGTATTAGTGTGACTCAATACTCATGAACATATACTAACAGACCAAGAGAACTAAAGGAAAAGAGACTCCCCCTTTTACTATGAGAAAAGTCTTCTTTCTCTGACTAGGATTTTTGCTCTCACCACTTGGACCGTTTCTTTGACTTGTATATTGTCGGTTTTGCCTTCAATCCTGCGAGTGGAGTCTACAAGAAAAAATGAGAGTGATATAGGGACCAATCAGTCATGTGAGCTTCCTTGTGGTGTGCCTAGATCTGACATACTGCAAATGTGCAAAAGAAAACTCTAGTGCGGCTACAGGTAAGAGGACGTCGCTGGTCTGGTGGTGTCTTGACATTGTCCGCTAGACTCAATGGGGACTCAGAGGCCGATGGTGAGGACATGTCCAAGGACAGCGGCTCAATCGATTGTAGTCGTGGTGGACCATGAGCTTCCACTGCTAGTTGGGACTTCGACGAGACGGTGCCGCTGGTTTGATCGTGGAGAAGCTCCGAGCACCCCCTGCTTGATCCATCGCTTGAACCTTTTCTTCTTTTTAGCAACCGTTGCCCCTTCTCCGTGAAGATCGTGATCTCCCTCTCTTTTTCTTGTGTAATGATGAATCATTCAAGACATGCACAGTATCATCTATGAAAGGCTCCAACCTCTCGGCAAATCTCTTGTATCTTTTTTTTTTTAACCTCAAGCATGCCAGAGCCATATTAAAACTTAGGAATCTTAACGCTGCATCTGACAATAAAAGATCAAACTTTTTAGGAAAAGTGCCCATGTCCCTCAAATCACCCAGCCTCATTCCAGTTCGAATAACCTTTTTTTTTTAGTAACCTCGTCTAATTCCTCCTCTTTTGGTTGTTCCCATAAAAGAATTAGCAAGCTCAGCTTCCCTTTTTGCCGATAATGGCTCTCCACTCACCATTTTTTAATCACCAAATCAATGGCCGCTCTCCCCTTTTCTTCTTTCGGTGGATCATCATTCACTCCACTCACGTTTTTTTTTTTTACTCCTGGCCGCGCATCATCATCATCATTTCCACTCACTGCTTACACATGGCCATTTTCTCTATTTCAAGATAACTTCTCCAGTTGCCTATCTTATTGTGCATGTCAATGATTGCTATTGCTACATGAACATCTCCGGTCATGCCATTTTTTACACTGAAGCAGTGTATCTCTTTTCCCTTTTGCGTAGAGGGTAGCCTCCACAGGTTCGAAGGACAGTGGATGTGGTGGTAGCATTAGGCTCAATACCTTCTTCTTGCATTCAGATGAAAAATTCAAGGGATTCCTTATATTTTCCGTTCTGTGAACATCCTCATATGAGGGTAGTCCAGGAAATCACATTAGGAGTCAATCCAGAGAGCTTGATCTGATGAATCATGTCCAAAGCCTTTTCAATGTGGCCCCACATTGAATAGCCGAAGACCATACTATTCCATGTCACTATTTCAGGTTAATTCCTACCACTTCCATTTAACCAACTAAATTTTCAGCATCTTGAAGGTGGCCCTTAAATGAATACCCAGATATCAATGAATTCCAGCACATATGTTTTTGCTCTTCAAGTTATTGAAAATTGCTTGAGCAATGTCCAGGCAGTCACTTTTCACGTACATGTCCACTATTGTAGTTCCCCCATACACATCGTAACCAAGATTATGCCCCATCACGTAACCATGTATTTCTCTCCCATGAGGTAATAATCCCAGCTTGATGACTAACTGGAGAACACAGGTTATGGAGCTTGAATTTGGTTGAATTCCAAAAGTTTACATCATGCACAAGATGGTCAGGACGTCCTCGTATGAGCTATTAAGAGTATGCCCTGACAAAAGGTAGTTCCAGGTTATAATGTCCGGCTCAATAAGGGAATATTCCAGCTTATGGAAGTGATTCCACGCATCATCTAGAAAGCCAAATGAGGCATAAGCAGACATAATAGAATTCCATGAAGTTAAGTTATGATCTTCCATCGAATTAAAAACTGCTCCAGCAATTTCAAGCTCTCCATTTTTGGCATACATGCTGACGAGAATGTTAGCATCTGGAGTTACATCATTGCCACACATCTCATGAAAGAGAGAAATAGCCTCTTTCCAAGGCCATGCATGGCAAACCCCATGATCATGCAATTGTAGGATGCCAATGAACTTTTATGAATTCTTTTGAAAACTTTGGGGCCACTTCTCCTTCTTTCTCAACGCTGCCATTTCTAGATCTATTTGTGTAGTAAAATATTATGTATATCACTGTTTCAGCATATCTTTCCTGAAATTTAGGTGTGCTCTGCAAAAACTCTAGTCCAGGGTGAGTAGCCAAAAGCTCTCGAAGCACAGGTTTGAAGTCATCCTGCCTGAGATACTTGAGATTTGGTTGCTTCAAAAATCTTATAGATTTAAGCTGCTATATCCAGTGTCAACATGTTCCCATTTATCCAATAATCAGCAAACACATCCCTCGTAATGAAGCTCAATTCCTCACCGTTAATGCAAAATGCAATGTAAAGAAAAATAAAAAATGCGACGCAGAGGAAAATATTTTTTTGGTGAGAATTAATTCTCAATCTTTGTGCAACAAAAATTAAAAAATTAAAATTTAGGTGTCAAGAGCTGTCCCTCTTTGAGTTGAGACTCGTAGAGATTTCGCTCAAAGATCGAATTGAACTTAAATTTTGACAATGCAGATGACGACTGATTTTTTGGTGGGGTTTCAATCCCATTTTCTATGTAGATGAAATGATGCATGACATGCAGAACTATAAATAACATGTGTCAAGGCTTCTATACTCCAAGGAAATGGATTAGAGAAACCTGCACATGGATTGCATATGAAATACCTATTTCACCAGATACCTTATAATGCTGATGATTCTCTTGATTTTCAAGCTTCTTGTGGTTGCGAGGATCTCAAGTTACCAGAGCCTTATCCGTTACCAGATGTTTCCCTCTGATGCGGGACAGCGCAAGATCTGGAATGAAGGAATGTGCTTGAGTTATAGTTCAAGCTGCACCATTTTGTCTCTTGGGACCACCATCGTTTTAATAGGCCACCATGAATCGGTAGAGGTAGGTCAAGATCACAAGAGCAAGTCGATCGTGAATTGATAAATATCTCATGAGAGTAGGTTGATCATGAGTTGGAGAGTTACCTGGCATGAATGTTCTTTGAACAGACACCCGAAGACTCATTCTAAGGATACTCCGGGGAGGTTAAGCTTTGACCCGTATGGTAGGTTAAGCTTTGACCCGTATGGTAGGTTAACCCATGGCAGAGTTCCTAATGAAAGGACTCTAGTGACGATCTATCCTATTTAGAGGACTCGCCTACATTTTAACCCGTATGGTAGGTCGTACCATGATAGAATTCTTAGTTAAAGGATCCTAATGATTGAGATTGATTGAGATTTGACCCGTATGGTAAGTCACCCCATGGCAGATTCCTGATGAAAGGATTCTATTGAGCGGTTTACCCGATATCGGGTTCACTAAAGAAAATGCATGTAAGAAGGACTTTGTGCCTGTAGGAAGGACTTTGTGACTGTAGAAAGGACTTTGTGCCTCTAGAAAGAACTGTGGAAATGGTTTACCAAATGTGGGAATCTACCGAAGGAATGCTTGTAAGAAGGACTTTGTACCTGCACAAAGGACTTTGAAACGGTTCATCCAATGTGGAAATCTACCGAAGGAATGCATGTAAAAAGGACTTTATGCTTGTAGGAAGGACTTTGGAAATGGACCTTTCCGTACTGGTATTTCCAATGGAAGGGCTCCAAAGACGGCATATCCTAAAGTTGAGGCCGTACCGCATTTTGGCGCAGGTAAGGTCTTTAAAGATAGGAAGTCGTGCTGTACTCTGGCGCAAGCAAGATATGTCGACTGGGTCTTCTGAGTTAATGATCAAGGCATAGATAGGCTGACTGTGTCATTCCTGCTTGTTCACTGAATGACCGTATGTGTTGTACTGGATTCGAGCACCCGACATTCATCAAAATTCATTCTCTTGAAAGGTTCAGGCTGAAGATATACTTACCTGAGGATTTGAAAGAAACGCCTGGTGATTTCTCAATAACTAGGCTTGTTCATTCAATAATCACTGAATGAATTTCGAGATCTTAGAAGGTAACTCGAACATCGGGATCGTGTTACCTGTCAGGCAGTGTTAGAGGTAACATGTGTAAGCATTTTCATCAATGAGTTTATCGGTTCATGCAAAACTATTCAGTTAAGTTTGTAATGATTAAAAGCAGTCTGTGTAATAACTTATGATGCAATTAATCAAAATATGGATCATTCATAACTATTCTGTCAAGTTTGCATTACCAATTCTATTCAAGGAGGTTATCATAGTATGAACACCTCAAATGTAATCTGAATGGGGGACTTCAGTCCGAAAGGGCTTTCTCTCACTCTCGAGAAAGGCTATTTATTCTGATTGCAGAATTGAAAAAAAATCATTCAATCTTACAATCATCGCATTCAGCAAGGGTCTGAGTAATCTTGCAATTTGTACGATCAAGCCGATCTAGAGGTCTTGATTAGGACCATAATGTAGGCTGGGTCAAAGGCTTACCAAAAGGAACTCTTTTGAGCTAAGGACCATTAACAAGAAAGTCCTCATCATCTGCTCCGGATTTATAAGTCAAGAATCCTGCAAAAATGAGAGAGACATAATCTTGCTTATATCTTTTCGAGCGATGCTTAAAATCATTCAACTCTACGTTAACTCAAGCGCCTTAATCAGAAAAGACTTTCATGGGTTGTAACGTAGGTTAGGATTGGGGACCAAGGAAGTAAAAGGCTTATTTTGGCCTAGAAAATATATGAGGTGGATTTGATGTTGGTGATCATTACATCTTTATCACCAATCTCGGCCCTCTAGAGTAGTCCTCAAAGAACACCATCGTTGTATGAGGAAGGTGTGAACTTCCGCTGATATCATTGCTCGAGGACAATGTGAGTGATCTTTGGAGATTTATCGCCGTTCTTGGTCTTTTGGAACTGTCTTCAAAGAACATCATTATTGTATGAGAATTGTGTCAACTTCTGCTGATACTATCACACCCCGAACCTCCACGAGCGCGCGACATCTACACGACGACGGTCGATACATGCGACATCCCAGGACTGTCGCCGACCCAGAAACCTTAATATCCAAATAAACGCTAGCGGAAGCGATATTTATCCCTGATAATGAATGAGCAAGGACTAGCGCAACTATAACACCTCATATATATACATAATCTCAGCTCCGTATTACACATGAACATCAGTTTTACAAAGATTAACAACAACAAACAACCCAGGGCGACCATATTCATCAGCAACCACCGATTCACCATCAATTGTCCTTACCAACTAGGTACTCCACACTTAGATATCAAATCTTGTGGTATCCCTGCCATGCTTATATCTTAGGTCTGAAAGGTAGGGAAAATCACCGTGAGAACACATCTTAGTAAGCTCACCCCTAATCTCGCTCAGGATATTACATACCCTCAGATCCAACTTTAACATGCTCTCCTAGATGCTCGGGTCACGGAAACAGAAATAAGGACAAACGAGAAATAGCTCATCATCGAAATAATCAGGCACGCTAATAATTCATATCTACATAGAGATCAACAATGCAAATGCGTGCACATTCCAAGCTCAAATTCCAGTCTCGGCTCTCTAGCTAACTCGACCCGCGTTAAACGCATCAGGTCCGTGCCCTTTTCGCACTAAAATATGCATTTTAGGCCCACGATATCTCAATAATTGACCCTAAATACGAATGGACAGCATGTGAACAGTATTCTAGGCTCGTGGACAGTACTCAAGGTGTCGTGAACAGTGATTTCCAAAACACCATTTAGCCCGTTTTTGCTCTAAATATCCCAAAAATCCATTTTTTGGTACCCAAACCTCACGGGACCCCCACATCAACCACCACCAACAACATATATTCAGCCAAGATAGTAACATACCAAGCCTAAATAATATACCACAACCTCGCCATAGAATCGATTTGCTCAAAAATCGCAAAAATTAGTCAATTTTTCTATACTGATCTCTCTCGGATCGCACCCACCCTAGAGTCTATCAAAGAAATCATCTAACATCCTACTCAAGGTTTAGGGGGTCGGCTACCTCGATGACAAATTCGATCGAAGTCGGACGGACGACGGGAACAACGAACGGCCTGACGGCGATTGGCGGAGCACGAGGCGGAGCGGAATCCGGCAAAACCCAAGGAAACCAAGCTGTCCAAGGGCTGAATGGGGTGTTTCACAAGCTGAAAATCCATATTTTCACATGAAAATGAGCTCTAGGGGTCGCTGGGGTCAACATATATCAACATGAGCTCTATCTCAAATTCGGGTAACAGAAAACTGATTCATCGACTGAAACGGTAAAGCAGATTTGGAAGGTCAAATGACCTCAAATTGAAGTGATTCAAAGTTATGTGAACTCACTTCGGATAGGACTATGACATATCCAAAAATCACGAAAATTCAATGGTCGGATTTCCGTCGGTGGCCGATTTGAAGTTGGCGGCAGAAATTTAAAACCAGCAAGGAGAGAGAGAGAGAAGAGAGGAGAGAGAGAAAGAGATCCGAAAATTTAGAGAGAGAGAGAGGAGAGAGAATCTAGTCAAATTATGGAGGAGATAGAGTATTTGACCAATAAAATATCTTAAGGATAATTATCGTCGGTAACTATTTATCGAAAAACGATATAAAAGCTAAACGAATGGACTGATTTTTGGACTATCAGTAAAATTTAGACTGATAAAGCTTAGGCAATAATATTTTCAGTCAAAGCTGGTCAAATTGGTCAAAAAGATGATCGACGAGACATTTTCTCGAAATTCGTGAAATTTCAGGATCGGTAGGGGCTCAATCGGTGCTAATTTGGTTCAATCGCGATCGAAAAAATAACTCGGAATGCCACCGAACAAATTTTCTAGCCTCGCTAAAATTACTAACACTCTGTAGCTATAGAGTCTAGGTCCAGCCAGGGGCAAAACAGTCACTTTCAATATTTTTTCTTTTCGTCTCGGCACTCCGAGACCAATAGGCTAATTTTCGAGCCTTTCAAGGCGATGTCCAAATTTCAACTACGATATCATGAAAATCGATTATCCAAACTCGAAATCTGATTTGTGGTCACATTCATATGATAGCGACTCTAGTAAATACTCAGTACTAACGGGCGGCTTTTTGGAGCTACGCGTATTAACCTGTAATTGGGTCTACGTACTTAAATTCATAAGCTAGCCATTCCCCTTTAGTTAGTCATCTCGAAATTATCAGTTCCAAGTGAGATTTAACTACAGTGCATCAATGAAATATATATCCATTTTATTATAAATTTCGAGAGTGTGTCGAATTTTAGGATGTCACAGATACCGTCGTCGCTCTCGAACAGTGTAAAACTTCAACTGAGTATATTTGCAATTTGACTCCTTCGAAGAATTTTCTTTTGCAACTAGATCCCACTGGGGATTTACAAAAGGAGACAATATCTTTACACTGAGTTTAAAATGTACATGTAAAATTGAAAGGCATTAAAAAATAGACATTGATTTGAATAGGCATGGCCTTGCTTTTGACTAGCGCTTTGCTTTTTCATGCCCAGGACTGGCCCTTTTTTTTAAAAAAGATCTTCTAAAGATTGTGCCGTATACACATGCATATCAAGATCTAGCACACTTGAAGAGTTGAATCGGGAACTCTATGTAGACCTACTTCTTCTGAGTTCTTCTGCTTTGAGGTGGCACCATCTTCATCTTGAAATGAGCAATGATCACCAATGGGGTTTTAAGAAACGAATATACAGGCTCAATTGGGCGATGCAAAGGATAAAAGTGTATTGGATAGAGAAACGAATGCTTTTCGTCGTCCTAAGGCACTGAATTACGGTACGAGGTTGAAAGTAAAGAAAAACACTAGAAAATTGATGTTAGTCCAAGTAAGAAAATTTTTAACCATTTACCTCATGACGCTGCTAGAACTTCCTCCATTTGGCCTGATGTGGGGTGATTCTTGACAGGGGTTACGAATGAAACCGCCACTCCAATAGGGTATCAATGGTCACCTATAGTATTTAGGATAGAGAAATGATCGCTTCCTCCCTTCGACTATATACCTTTGCGAGAAAACTCATTGTCTTGGGAAATGCGGAACCTATTTAGCACATGACTCACTGTGATTAGGAGTCTGTGGAAAATGGCTTACCTTTCATCATCATGTCATGCCCCATTCTACACATTCGATGCATCATGTACAGTTTATACTCAAGTCAGAATGGCAAATTAAACATGTAGAATAGTCATGCAAAATCATGAAATGGGTAAACACAATGCAATGTTGTAATTTTTTAGCATCACACGGTTTACAGAATATGCAAGTAGGAAGAAATTCTCAAGGATGGGAGAATTTGAATTGCCCCTGGATATGTGGGCAGATTGAACAAATTGGAGAGTTTACTTCTTAAGTCGATGAGTGGCTTGTCTCTAACTTTGCCCTTTCCTTTTCAATTTAGGGTTTGCCATCAATTTACCCCCTTTTCATCAGAATGAATCTAATCAGATGATTATAATTTTGCCCCTTAGGGTTGTATCCTTTGACATATTAAATGTTAGTGTAAACATTTCCTATCAAAGAAATAGACGTGTTAGCCGTATTGGAAGGGATAAACTGGAAACAATACTAGTTTACCCTCATCTTGAATGCCTTACATGACCCCTTACCAGCTTCGCTGGGTTGAGTTTTCCTCGACTTTGCTGGACACTTTAGAACTGGAGTGATCGAGGGTAAATCGAAACGATACAGAGTTAACCCTTCGAGCTTTCGGGGACTTTTACTCTCAATAATTGTCGCGAGTTTGGTTCAGTAACGGATCTGAGCATTTAATAGGAGAAAGGAAGAGCACTACTTTTTACTCTTAATATTAATGTTAGACATCTATAAAAGCAGAAAACTACCCTACATAAGGGAATGAAACAATGCATTCGTTTAGAATCGATTCTGTTCCTTTGCGGGCTCTCTCAGCCAACTTACATTACATTCAATCAGGACGACCATCGACACGTTGAAGGACCCGTGATCACTGGCTTCGAAGTACAAAGCTCGTATGAATATTACAGCCTTGGAGCTTCGGTCAACGAAAAGGTTGATTATGACAATAAGCTCGTCGTCAATGCCACTTGACTGGTGGTGACCCTTTCCTCGGAAGGCATCAATACTGACCCCATAGGATTAGTCTCTCGCCCATTCTCTTTAACAAAACTTGATTTTGCTGGGAATAACCTAACTCACCTCTTAAATGAGCATTTTCGATCCCAGAGCTTAGATTTCATCGAGGGTGAAGAGGCCCACACAGTTAGCAGGGCCGTTGCAGTGTCAAAAGCTTCTCTTAATACTCGTGTTCTCTGCTGGAGTCTTTCCATTCAGCTTTTAGGAACTCATTTCACAATGTTCATGACAAGTCTTGCACCGACTGTGCCTATCTTGTAGAACCAAAACTGACCGAAGTACGGAAAGTTCCCAGCACTTAACTATTGGCCAGATCTTTTCTTTGTATGTGCTCTAGGTAGGGCAATCTATGAAGTAAAATCTTCACGCTTTGAAATCTGATGATCATTATGGTGACGATAACTTTCTTTTGCTGTATGTTATTAGCAACCTATTGTCTTTGTTGAGATCTTGGAGGTCATGTGTGACGGGTTAAGTTCCCCATGGTCCAAGGGCCTGAATGCAAGTCTCGAACTCTCAAACATCTCCCACTACTCAGCAAGTGTGAAAATAGCTCTCACAACCTATTAGGTTGAGACATCCTTCTAACGGTTATAGTCCCTCAAGTTTGCTACTCTTACTGTATTTTCAACTCTCTCTACTCATTTTTCTAAAGCGACCGTGTATGCTTTAAGAGTTCTCACCTGTTGAGCAACGGGGATGAGACTACCAGGAGGGACGCCCTTTTGTGATTCGAAATTTGTACTGACATTCCCCCAAGATCTTATGTCTTCCCACTTTATTTCCTATATCTCTCGTTGGGCTTGTTTTCTTCATCTTTCATAGTGGTAGGACCCCCTGTCACTAGTTTCTTTCACCGTCTCAAGTGTCGGTTTGTAGGGTGACTCTTCACTCTGTCTTAAATAGAGACAACTCCTCTCGTCTTTCCGCTAAAGTTTACCTTCGTCCCCCACTCAGGGTCATCTTTTATCGTCTCTTTTAACAGCAGTGGCATCCCTAAACTTTTTCACAAAGAGTTTAGATTGCTTGCTCAAGATTATAGATCAGCATTATACCCCGAGGATATGGGATCGACCCAACGGGGTAATACGCAAGAAAAGGGCCGATAGGGAAATTCGGACCAATAGAGGATGGTACTCTAAATCATACTTTAACGAGAAGTGGATTAACACAGTCGCATTCCACTTGTTTGCATTGATTCTCTCCTCATCATTTCAACGATAATGGCCAATCATTCTATGCCACATTTCCCACTGAAGTTATGGTCAAATGGGAGAGACTTATCACCTTCTCCGGTCGATTGCTATATTTACATAGTCCATATCCGAGTGTTGAAGCTAGAGATGCGTTTGTTCATGGAGATAAGGCCTCTTTCAATCGAAGCCACCAATTTGGAGAGGAATACCGGACGTTCCTAACCATTTTATCAACTTTTTGGAAGCTAGCCGAAACACTACGAACGGTTACCTTAGCTGCATCGTGAAAGCTCGCTACCAGGATCAATCTGAATGCCTAAAATCTGCAAAACGCGCGATTGTCCGCTATAAGACGGATTGTCAAGTCTGATGATCACGGGCCTCGCTATTGGTTCACTAGAGGAGGGAGAAAATGTTGGTGGCACGCGCCCGTAATCTTCTGAAACCAGACTTACTTACAGCCAGACCCGAGTAACATCGTGATGAAGTTTAGATCGTGAGACTGGCTGGAAGAGAGGCTCACGAAGACCTAACGGCGGATATAGCACTCTCGAGGGAGACTGTGATCGAGAATCGGAAATCGCCATAGGAACATTCATGAAGGAACAGCGCAGACCACAGGCAGAACGGCAGAAATGCCGCTCCGCTGTTCATTTAAGCTTGAAGATCTCGAATCCTAGACTGCCCTCAGATGTTGAGCAAAGCATTAATTGCAGAAAAACTGTATAGGCCAAAGTTGAGCTCTTTTGTGATGCTAATTATGCCGCTCAATGTGGTTTTTTACACTTCCCACCCAGTGATTTGTTGTAAGGCCTAATTAATGATAGGCTGAATGAGAGAAATGTATACACGGTTTATGCTTTAATCTCCCTATGTCTTCTTTACATGAATGACCTAAGAACGACATACGACACGGGAAAAGTCGAGGCCAACATGTCTTCGTGATGTGCTTATAGTACGCTTCACACAGATGATATCGAGAACACTAAAGAAGGATTCGATGGCGTCTCCATGTCCATTATGTGAGACTCTCGCGTACCCAGTCATGTAAATATACGGCGTGACCACTTAGGTCAGTGTGCCAATAAG
>JAGVVM010001168.1:0-17350 GCA_019149425.1 Psidium friedrichsthalianum | reverse complement strand
CATTAATAATTTTGGTCAAACTAGTCAAATTGGTCAAAAAGATGACCGAAGAGACATTTCTTGGAAATCATGAAATTTCAGGACTGGTAGGGGCTCAATCGGTGCTGATTTGGCTCAACCACAATCGGAAAAGACTCAGGATTTCGTCGTAAAATTTTTCTAGCCTCTCTAAAATATTCCTATCCTCATGCCATGAATTCTAGCTCAAACTGGGGCTAGGTAGAAATTTTCAATTTTTCCCTTTTTCACATGGCATTTCAAGACCAATTAGCCCATTTCACGTCTTTTTAGGCAATGTCTAAATTCATAAATGTGACACTCATGGAGTCAATTGTCCTATTTCGGAACTCAATTCGCTGCCTCATTTATAGATGGCTACTTTAAATAAATTCTCAAACTAACAGGTGGCTTTTAGGAATTACGCATATCAACCATTTGGCCCACGTGCTTATATTCCTAGCTAGCATTTTCCTTTCGGTTAGTTATCCCGAAGTGATCAGTTTCAAGTGAAATCCATTTATAGCGCCTCTATGAATTAACCATTCTATATTCAAATTTCGAAAAATGGTCGAATTTCAGAATGTCACAATTCTTCCCCCTTACAAAAATTTCGTCCTCGAATTTACAACATACTAACTACCACAAACTACTCAAATAGACAAGGGTACAAACGCCTCATTTCATCCTCACTTTTCTCATGTGGCGCCTTCTGTTTCGTGCTGCTCCCAGACTATCTTGACTAATGGAATCGTCTTGCTTCTCACAGAACCTGTTCCCTTTTGATCCTCAATCCGTATTGGTCTTTCCACATATGAGACTCGATCATCTACTTCAATGACTTCATGATCGAGTATATGACTCTTGTCCGGCTCGTACTTCCTGAGCATCGATACGTGGAATACGTTATGCACTTGCGACAAACTTGGTGGCAAAGCTAGGCGATAGGCCAAATTCTCAATGCATTCTAAGATCTCAAAAGGGCCTACAATATCAGGCTTAACTTTCCTTTCTTTCCAAATCGAGACAGCCCTCGCATTTACGACACTTTCAAGAACACGTGATCTCCCACTTGGAATCCAATGGCCTTCGTATCTTGTCTGCATAGCTCTTTGGCGGCTTTGAACTTTTTCAATCTTTCTCTGATAACTTTTACTGCCTCCATTAACAGTTGAACTAGTTCTGGGCCCGTTATCCTTCTTTTGCCCACCTCATTCCAACACAGTGGAGTCCTACAAGCCCCACCATACAAGGCCTCAATGGTGCCATCTTTAGGCTCTGCTGGTAGTTGTTATTATATGCAAATTCCACCAGATGTAATTGATCCTCCCATCTGCCTTTAAAATTTATCACGCATGCTCGCAACATATTTTCGAGTGTCTGAATCGTCCTTTCAGTTTGTCCATCAGTTTTGCGGATGATAGGCTGTAACTATGCTCAATTTTGATCCCAATGCCGCCTGCAGACTTTTCCAGAATGTCGTAGGAACCTTGGATAACGATTGAACGTGATTGACATTGGTACACCATGAAGACGACGACCTGGCGTACATACAATTCAGCTAACTTTTTAAGGCAAAGTCCTTTCGTACGGCTATGAAATGAGCTAACTTGGTCAACTTATCGACCACAACCCATATCGAATCATTGCCATTTTGACTCCTTGGCAAACTCGTTACAAAATCCATCGCCAATATTTTTTGAAGTTCACGGTCCGTAGATTGCAGTTCTTGATCTTCACCTGAATCTCTGGTTCAATCCTTAATGTGGCCATGAGACTCGAAAGATGTCCCATCTCTACCTTGAACTCTGAGTCCCTTATTCCTTTAATAGAGTCCACTCCTTAATCACTATTTGCACGATGCTAGATTTTCTACTTAATGCATCTGCTACTCTGTTCGCCTTTCCTAGATGATACAATATCTTGCAATCATAGTCCTTTAGTAATTCCATCCATCTCCGATGTCTCATGTTTGGCTCTTTCTAGAAGAACAGATATTTCAAACTCTGATGATCCGTGTAGATTTTGAACCCTTCTCCAACTAAGTAATGCCTCCAGATCTTCAGCGCCAATACAACGGTAGCCAGTTCCAAATCGTGCGTCGGATGGTTCATCTCATGTGGTTTTAACTGGCGAGAAGCATACGCCACTGCTCGTCTATGTTGCATCAAGACACATCCAAGTCCTTTCAACGATACATCACTATAATCTCAAATCCTCCAGGTCCAGATGAAATCGTCAATACTGGCGCAGTTATCAACTTATGCTTGAGCTCTTGAAATTTTCTTCACATTTATCTGTCCATTCAAACTTTGTTTCCTTTTTCAGTAGGCGCGTCAATGGCGTTGCTATCGCGAAAAACCTCTCCACGAAGTATCTATAATAACTTGCCAGTCCAAGAAAACTCCGCACCTTAGTAACGGATGTCGGCCTTGGCCATTTCTCAATCGCCTCAATCTTCAATAGATCCACCAAAATTCCTTCACTTAAATGATATGTCCAAGAAACGCCACTCGATTAAGCCAAAACTCGCACTTACTAAACTTGGCATAAAGCGAGTGCTCTCTTAAGGTTCATAGAATTGTGCTAAGGTAGAGCTCATGGCCCTTAGAGCTTTTCGAATACACTAGAATATCGTCTATGAACACGATGACGAACTGATCTAAAAACTCTTTGAACACACGATTCATCATGTCCATAAAAGCAGCAGGGGCATTCGTCAATCCAAAGGGCATAATTGTAAACTCATAATACCCATATCTCGTCCTAAATGCCATCTTCGGTATATCCTCTTTCTTGATCCTTAGTTGATGGTAACCTGTCCTTAATCAATCTTTGAGAACACCGACACTCCTTGCAACTGGTCGAACAGATCATCTATTCTCGGCAAGGGATACTTATTCTTGATGGTTACCTAGTTCAACTGCCTATAGTCAATGCATAATCGCAATAACCCATCTTTTCCTTACAAAGAGCACTGGCGCACCCCATGGCGATGCGCTTGGATGAATGAACCCTTTGTCCAACAACTCATGTAGCTGCACCTTTAACTCTTTCAACTCCAATAGCACTATCCTATAAGGTGCCTTCGAGATTGGCTCCATCCCAAGGGTTAGTTCGATCACAAATTCTACTTCTCTTTCTGGTGGCAATCCTGGCAATTCCTGGGAAAAACATCTGGAAAATCTCGTACTACTGGTACGTCCTCAAGCTTCACTTCTCTAGTCAAAGAATCCATAATTGAGGCTAAGAATCTAGGACATCCTTCGTCCATTAACTTAGTTGCCTCAAGTGACGATATCTAAGGGATTGAGGTTCCTCATTGGTTTCCCAAAATTTCATATCTAGAGTGACCCACTGGATTAAGGCGAATCACCCTGCTACTACAATCAATCGTGGCTCCATGCTTCACTAGGCAGTCCATTCTAACAATAATATCAAAATCATACATGGGCAACACCACCAAATCTATCAATTCTTTCCTACCACCGCATACTATCTTACATGCAGGACAACCAAACAGAGCAATCACAGTATCCTTTAATGGAGTCGTCACATGCAATAACACTTCTAACGGTTTCATCTCAACACCAGCCAACTTCACAAACTGCTTAGATATAAACGAATGCGACGCTCCAGGATCAAATAAAGCATATGCAGCATGACCACATAGAGAAACAGTACCTGTGATCACGCCAAGCACGTTCTCTGCTTCCTTTCGCGCCACCACAACACCCGTCCTTGCCCTAGAGGTCTATTTTGGTTTCCTTGAGGAGCAGCTCTAACTTGGGGTCGCTGTGGCTGAAACTGAGGTCCAGGGGCATGCTGCGTACAGCTTCTTACATGATGCCCAATTTGCCCACACCTAAAATAAGCTCCAATCACACTTGGGCAAGGACCTTTAGCATGCCTCCTTCCACACTCACGGCAAGTTATATGGGAGAATTATTTGTTTTCCTTAAATTTCCTTGAGCAGGAGGACAAATCTCTGATTATCAATCTGCATCGGCCTCTTTCCAAAACTTCTGCTATCTCGGCTAGGCACAAATTGCGATCCAGATGTGGCGGCCCTTTCATCATGTACCTTTCTATCTCTTGTGCTCTCTCATAGATCGTTCCATAATCCCTTAAACTAGTTGGGATTAACTGACTATGGAGTTTCGGCTTCAGTCCATCACGGAGCCTCCTAGCCTTATCCCAAGGATTCTCTATCATCCTTTGGGCAAACTTGGACAATCTTACGAACTCGGCCTCATACTGATCTACAATCATTTGACCTTATCGAAGTCACAAGAATTCTTCCATTTTCCTTTCTTGAGCAGCCTCCGAGAAATACTTTCCATTTAAGGCCTCATAAAAGGCCGTCCAATTCTGTCCTACTCTTTCGGGAATACTCTCCCTTGAATCGCCTTCCACCAATCGCTGGCTGTACCCTACAGCTAGTACACCACCAATGTAACTTTTTCTTCTTTCGTGCACCCTAATAAGGCGAAAACCTTTTCCAATTCTTCAATCCATTGGGATGCTACCTTAGGTCCTCCACTTCCATTAAACTTTGGCGGCTTTAACTTCAAAAACTGCTCGACCACTTGATGCATTGTCGAGCTCTATTTCCGTCTCTAATATTCACATTCATTGCCGCTACTGCAGCTTCAGTGGCCTGGGCAACCTCAGCAGCTCTTTCTTCTGCCTGTCTGCCCATCAAATTCCCAATTTCCTCTAGGGCTCTCATAACTCCTTCCATTCGAGGATTCTTTATAGCCCTTGGGCGTTCAGCAGCTTGAGAAACTTCTAGGTTCTCAGCAGCTCCAGCGTGCGAGCTAGACACTCCAGAACCTCTTCCTCTTCTATCTCCAACGCTCATGCTTCTAAAACTTTCTCACTGGGACATACTATAATTCTACAAGGAACGAAACTCAGTCCAATGTACAAGCTTTACTAATCCAAGCAGCAGGTCAAACAGCTATATAACCTTAGCAATACTGACTAACTAGCATAGTAATTTCACTTAACAGTCACTTGTGCCAAACAACATTATGCAAAAGCAACTCTTAACCAAACCAAAGTTCATAGTCTCTCTATCTAACTACCCCAATATCTATCACCCTTGTCACTCCAAATCTCGAACTAAACTGGATCGAGCTAACCTTGCTCTCATACCACTTCGAGACAAGGATGTCACACCCCGATCCCACGAGTCTCGCGATACCCCTATCATACATGTATGGTCGAATGGTCGACAATCACGACGGCCCAAGAACTCGTCGTAATCAAACAACCTCAGAGTTCCTTAGGCAACGAAAATGACCTCATTTAATTCATTGTATAAAAAAAAGGAATAGATAGAGATAAATTAAATCTTTACATCAAGCCAAGCCTTATATTACAACTCGTATGCAATATCACATACAACCAATAGGATGACGTCGCCTATACACAAATCAAAACTTTAGTCACCCTACTCCATACATCCAGGTTATATACATGTGGGGTTGCCACTACCTTTTGCCCACATTTATCCATACGGTGCTCTTGTATCTTATGTACATCCTTCCATTTGATCCTAAAAATGACTGAGTCACAGTCTCGACTTCCTTCGGGATCCCCTACCTTATCAGTGTTGCATTCATTACGAGGGTTAAGGTTCTGAAAGCAGGGAAATCACCTATGAGAACAAATCTCAACGAGCTAACCCCTATTCCCCTCCTCAAGACACCAAAACAAACCCAGACCAAACTCTTACGATCTCAACTCAGGCGCTTAAAAATAGTATTTGAGGCCAGAAAATTATAATATTGACTATTTTTTTGTATTTTCTGGCCTCAAATACTATTTTTAAGCGCCTGAGTTGAGATCGAAGAGTTTGGTCTGGGTTTGTTTTGGTGTCTTGAGGAGGGGAATAGGGGTTAGCTCGTTGAGATTTGTTCTCATAGGTGATTTCCCTGCTTTCAGAACCTTAACCTCGTAATGAATGCAACACTGATAAGGTAGGGGATCCCGAAGGAAGTCGAGACTGTGACTCAGTCATTTTTAGGATCAAATGGAAGGATGTACATAAGATACAAGAGCACCGTATGGATAAATGTGGGCAAAAGGTAGTGGCAACCCCACATGTATATAACCTGGATGTATGGAGTAGGGTGACTAAAGTTTTGATTTGTGTATAGGCGACGTCATCCTATTGGTTGTATGTGATATTGCATACGAGTTGTAATATAAGGCTTGGCTTGATGTAAAGATTTAATTTATCTCTATCTATTCCTTTTTTTTATACAATGAATTAAATGAGGTCATTTTCGTTGCCTAAGGAACTCTGAGGTTGTTTGATTACGACGAGTTTCTTGGGCCGTCGTGATTGTCGACCATTCGACCATACATGTATGATAGGGGTATCGCGAGACTCGTGGGATCGGGGTGTGACATCCTTGTCTCGAAGTGGTATGAGAGCAAGGTTAGCTCGATCCAGTTTAGTTCGAGATTTGGAGTGACAAGGGTGATAGATATTGGGGTAGTTAGATAGAGAGACTATGAACTTTGGTTTGGTTAAGAGTTGCTTTTGCATAATGTTGTTTGGCACAAGTGACTGTTAAGTGAAATTACTATGCTAGTTAGTCAGTATTGCTAGGTTATATAGCTGTTTGACCTGCTGCTTGGATTAGTAAAGCTTGTACATTGGACTGAGTTTCGTTCCTTGGTAGAATTATAGTATGTCCCAGTGAGAAAGTTTTAGAAGCATGAGCGTTGGAGATAGAAGAGGAAGAGGTTCTGGAGTGTCTAGCTCGCACGCTGGAGCTGCTGAGAACCTAGAAGTTTCTCAAGCTGCTGAACGCCCAAGGGCTATAAAGAATCCTCGAATGGAAGGAGTTATGAGAGCCCTAGAGGAAATTGGGAATTTGATGGGCAGACAGGCAGAAGAAAGAGCTGCTGAGGTTGCCCAGGCCACTGAAGCTGCAGTAGCGGCAATGAATGTGAATATTAGAGACGGAAATAGAGCTCGACAAATGCATCAAGTGGTCGAGCAGTTTTTGAAGTTAAAGCCGCCAAAGTTTAATGGAAGTGGAGGACCTAAGGTAGCATCCCAATGGATTGAAGAATTGGAAAAGGTTTTCGCCTTATTAGGGTGCACGAAAGAAGAAAAAGTTACATTGGTGGTGTACTAGCTGTAGGGTACAGCCAGCGATTGGTGGAAGGCGATTCAAGGGAGAGTATTCCCCGAAAGAGTAGGACAGAATTGGACGGCCTTTTATGAGGCCTTAAATGGAAAGTATTTCTCGAGGCTGCTCAAGAAAGGAAAATGGAAGAATTCTTGTGACTTCGATAAGGTCAAATGATTGTAGATCAGTATGAGGCCGAGTTCGTAAGATTGTCCAAGTTTGCCCAAAGGATGATAGAGAATCCTTGGGATAAGGCTAGGAGGCTCCGTGATGGACTGAAGCCGAAACTCCATAGTCAGTTAATCCCAACTAGTTTAAGGGATTATGGAACGATCTATGAGAGAGCACAAGAGATAGAAAGGTACATGATGGAAAGGGCCGCCACATCTGGATCGCAATTTGTGCCTAGCCGAGATAGCAGAAGTTTTGGAAAGAGGCCGATGCAGATTGATAATCAGAGATTTGTCCCTCCTGCTCAAGGAAATTTAGGAAAACAAATAATTCTCCCAATATAACTTGCCGTGAGTGTGGAAGGAGGCATGCTAAAGGTCCTTGCCCAAGTGTGATTGGAGCTTATTTTAGGTGTGGGCAAATTGGGCATCATGTAAGAAGCTGTACGCAGCATGCCCCTGGACCTCAGTTTCAGCCACAGCGACCCCAAGTTAGAGCTGCTCCTCAAGGAAACCAAAATAGACCTCTAGGGCAAGGACGGGTGTTTGTGGTGGCGCGAAAGGAAGCAGAGAACGTGCTTGGCGTGATCACAGGTACTGTTTCTCTATGTGGTCATGCTGCATATGCTTTATTTGATCCTGGAGCGTCGCATTCGTTTATATCTAAGCAGTTTGTGAAGTTGGCTGGTGTTGAGATGAAACCGTTAGAAGTGTTATTGCATGTGACGACTCCATTAAAGGATACTGTGATTGCTCTGTTTGGTTGTCCCGCATGTAAGATAGTATGCGGTGGTAGGAAAGAATTGATAGATTTGGTGGTGTTGCCCATGTATGATTTTGATATTATTGTTAGAATGGACTGCCTAGTGAAGCATGGAGCCACGATTGATTGTAGTAGCAGGGTGATTCGCCTTAATCCAGTGGGTCACTCTAGATATGAAATTTTGGGAAACCAATGAGGAACCTCAATCCCTTAGATATCGTCACTTGAGGCAACTAAGTTAATGGACGAAGGATGTCCTAGATTCTTAGCCTCAATTATGGATTCTTTGACTAGAGAAGTGAAGCTTGAGGACGTACCAGTAGTACGAGATTTTCCAGATGTTTTTCCCCAGGAATTGCCAGGATTGCCACCAGAAAGAGAAGTAGAATTTGTGATCGAACTAACCCTTGGGATGGAGCCAATCTCGAAGGCACCTTATAGGATGGTGCTATTGGAGTTGAAAGAGTTAAAGGTGCAGCTACATGAGTTGTTGGACAAAGGGTTCATTCATCCAAGCGCATCGCCATGGGGTGCGCCAGTGCTCTTTGTAAGGAAAAAAGATGGGTTATTGCGATTATGCATTGACTATAGGCAGTTGAACTAGGTAACCATCAAGAATAAGTATCCCTTGCCGAGAATAGATGATCTGTTCGACCAGTTGCAAGGAGTGTCGGTGTTCTCAAAGATTGATTTAAGGACAGGTTACCATCAACTAAGGATCAAGAAAGAGGATATACCGAAGATGGCATTTAGGACGAGATATGGGTATTATGAGTTTACAGTTATGCCCTTTGGATTGACGAATGCCCCTGCTGCTTTTATGGACATGATGAATCGTGTGTTCAAAGAGTTTTTAGATCAGTTCGTCATCGTGTTCATAGACGATATTCTAGTGTATTCGAAAAGCTCTAAGGGCCATGAGCTCTACCTTAGCACAATTCTATGAACCTTAAGAGAGCACTCGCTTTATGCCAAGTTTAGTAAGTGCGAGTTTTGGCTTAATCGAGTGGCGTTTCTTGGACATATCATTTTAAGTGAAGGAATTTTGGTGGATCTATTGAAGATTGAGGCGATTGAGAAATGGCCAAGGCCGACATCCGTTACTAAGGTGCGGAGTTTTCTTGGACTGGCAAGTTATTATAGATACTTCGTGGAGAGGTTTTTCGCGATAGCAACGCCATTGACGCGCCTACTGAAAAAGGAAACAAAGTTTGAATGGACAGATAAATGTGAAGAAATTTTCAAGAGCTCAAGCATAAGTTGATAACTGCGCCAGTATTGACGATTTCATCTGGACCTGGAGGATTTGAGATTTATAGTGATGTATCGTTGAAAGGACTTGGATGTGTCTTGATGCAACATAGACGAGCAGTGGCGTATGCTTCTCGCCAGTTAAAACCACATGAGATGAACCATCCGACGCACGATTTGGAACTGGCTACCGTTGTATTGGCGCTGAAGATCTGGAGGCATTACTTAGTTGGAGAAGGGTTCCAAATCTACACGGATCATCAGAGTTTGAAATATCTGTTCTTCTAGAAAGAGCCAAACATGAGACATCGGAGATGGATGGAATTACTAAAGGACTATGATTGCAAGATATTGTATCATCTAGGAAAGGCGAACAGAGTAGCAGATGCATTAAGTAGAAAATCTAGCATCGTGCAAATAGTGATTAAGGAGTGGACTCTATTAAAAGGAATAAGGGACTCAGAGTTCAAGGTAGAGATGGGACATCTTTCGAGTCTCATGGCCACATTAAGGATTGAACCAGAGATTCAGGTGAAGATCAAGGAACTGCAATCTACGGACCGTGAACTTCAAAAATATTGGCGATGGATTTTGTAACGAGTTTGCCAAGGAGTCAAAATGGCAATGATTCGATATGGGTTGTGGTCGATAAGTTGACCAAGTTAGCTCATTTCATAGCCGTACGAAAGGACTTTGCCTTAAAAAAGTTAGCTGAATTGTATGTACGCCAGGTCGTTCGTCTTCATGGTGTACCAATGTCAATCACGTTCAATCGTTATCCAAGGTTTCCTACGACATTCTGGAAAAGTCTGCAGGCGGCATTGGGATCAAAATTGAGGCATAGTACAGCCTATCATCCGCAAACTGATGGACAAACTGAAAGGACGATTCAGACACTCGAAAATATGTTTGCGAGCATGCGTGATAAATTTTAAAGGCAGATGGGAGGATCAATTACATCTGGTGGAATTTGCATATAATAACAACTACCAGCAGAGCCTAAAGATGGCACCATTTGAGGCCTTGTATGGTGGGGCTTGTAGGACTCCACTGTGTTGGAATGAGGTGGGCAAAAGAAGGATAACGGGCCCAGAACTAGTTCAACTGTTAATGGAGGCATAAAAGTTATCAGAGAAAGATTGAAAATAGTTCAAAGCCGCCAGAAGAGCTATGCAGACAAGATACGAAGGCCATTGGATTTCCAAGTGGGAGATCACGTGTTCTTGAAAGTGTCGTAAATGCGAGGGCTGTCTCGATTTGGAAAGAAAGGAAAGTTAAGCCTGATATTTGTAGGCCCTTTTGAGATCTTAGAATGCATTGAGAATTTGGCCTATCGCCTAGCTTTGCCACCAAGTTTGTCGCAAGTGCATAACGTATTCCACGTATCGATGCTCAGGAAGTACGAGCCGGACAAGAGTCATATACTCGATCATGAAGTCATTGAAGTAGATGATCGAGTCTCATATGTGGAAAGACCAATACGGATTGAGGATCAAAAGGAACAGGTTCTGAGAAGCAAGACGATTCCATTAGTCAAGATAGTCTGGGAGCAGCACGAAACAGAAGGCGCCACATGAGAAAGTGAGGATGAAATGAGGCGTTTGTACCCTTGTCTATTTGAGTAGTTTGTGGTAGTAGTATGTTGTAAATTTCGAGGACGAAATTTTTGTAAGGGGGGAAGAATTGTGACATTCTGAAATTCGACCATTTTTCGAAATTTGAATATAGAATGGTTAATTCATAGAGGCGCTATAAATGGATTTCACTTGAAACTGATCACTTCGGGATAACTAACCGAAAGGAAAATGCTAGCTAGGAATATAAGCACGTGGGCCAAATGGTTGATATGCGTAATTCCTAAAAGCCACCTGTTAGTTTGAGAATTTATTTAAATAGCCATCTTATAATGAGGCAGCGAATTGAGTTCCGAATAGGACAATTGACTCTCATGAGTGTCACATTTATGAATTTAGACATTGCCTAAAAAGACGTGAAATGGGCTAATTGGTCTTGAAATGCCATGTGAAAAAGGGAAAAATTGAAAATTTCTACCTAGCCCCCAGTTTGAGCTAGAATTCATGGCATGAGGATAGGAATATTTTTAGAGAGGCTAGAAAAATTTTACGACGAAATCCTGAGTCTTTTCCGATTGTGGTTGAGCCAAATCAGCACCGATTGAGCCCCTACCAGTCCTGAAATTTCATGATTTCCAAGAAATGTCTCTTCGGTCATCTTTTTGACCAATTTGACTAGTTTGACCAAAATTATTAATGGCCCAATCCCCTATCAGTCCGAAAATTCACTGATAGTCAAAAATCAGTCGATTCGTTCAGCCTTTACGTCGCTTTCGATGAATAGTAAACTCAATTATTAACCCTAAAAATAATATCTACTCTCTCTCCTCTTTTTCTCTCTCTCACCAGCAGATTCTCCTCTTCTCTCTCTCTAAATTTTCGAAACCTCTCTCTCTCGGCTCCAGTTTTCTGGTGCCAACTTCAACTGGCCACGACGAAATCCGACCGTTGGATCATCGTGATTTTTGGGTATGTGTAGTTCCATCGTTTTGTGGTTCTTTTACAACTTGAATCACTTCGATCCGAGGTCGTTTGGCCTTTCGAATCTGCTTTGACATTTTCGGTCGACGGAATCTGTTTTTGATTTTCAGATTTTGGATTTTGGTTCTGTTGATATATATCAACCCCGGCTGTCCCTAGAACCCATATTCATGTCATAATCTTGTTTTCCAGCTTGATTTGGTCCTGTTTTAGCCCATGAACAACCGGTTCAAACTAAATCCGCCGGAATCCACCGTCGTCGTCGTTGCCGCCGGTCATCGCCGCACCCTCAGCCCTGTTTTGACTTCGTTTAGGTAAGTTAAACCTCTAGACTTCGTTCATGATGTTAGACTTGCCATGGATTAGCTCTAGGGACCGATTCGTGGAAATCGGTTTAGAAAAATTGGCCGTAATCGGCGTATTGATGGAAATCAATTTCTGTGGACTGTGATTGGGCTGTGGATTGATGAAATATTGCTGTCCATGCTTGAATAATGCTGTGTGGTGGTGGTTGGTGTGGGTTCCCGCGAGGTTCGGGTACCGAAAAAGGAATTTTCGGGGTATTTAGAGCAAAAACGGTGCCAAATAGTGTTCTAAGTTACTGTTCACGACCCACGAATAACTGTTCACGTGCTGCCCAATTTGAAATGTGGGCTAAGTACTTGGCCGATGATTTATGTCCAAATGAATTTAAAGATTTTATTGCCTGAAAGGCGAGTGCGACAATTTGGGTTCGCAAAATGAGTTGATTGGCTTAGCCATTTCGCCGGAAATATGGATTGAATATTTGGACTTGTATTTGAAATGTGGCCATAACGTACTGGCCGATGATTTTCTGTTCCAAATGAATTTAAAAAAAAAAGGATTTTACTGCCTGAAAGGCGAATGCGACGGTTTTCGCATGTTTGATTGCATATCATTGTGACTTGGCGTTTAAATGTAGCCATTGGCGTAAAATGTAGCCTCAAAGGCGGAAAAACGTAGCTCGTGCGCCCTGAAGCGTTTGACGCGGGGTAGCTGGAGTGATAAGGTGCCAACCTGAGGCGTCCCATACGCGGGTTGCGGCACGGACCTGATGCGCTATATGACGCGGTCAAATTGGCTGTAAGCCGAGGCTCAAATTGAGCGTCCATGCCATATGTATTTGCATTGATTGTCCTGGATTGGACGTGGTATCAAATTGAAAGTTTAATTGCCTTTGTTGAGCTATTAACTGGTCGTGTTATTTCTGTGTTATCTGAATTTTGTGTGGTCCTAGATTAGACCTGTTAGAAATGCTTTATATGCTTGGCCACCCTTGTGGCGACTTTTCTAAATTTGAACTGCTTTTGGCAATGGAATTTGGCCCGGTGATTTGAGTACCTGAGTTGGGACCTGAGAGTTTGGTCTAAGCTTGTTTAGCATCTTGAGGAGGGGATTAGGGGTTAGCTTGCTGAGATTTGTTCTCATAGGTGATTTCCCTGCTTTCAGAACCCGACCCCCGCAATGAGTGCGATATCGATAAGACAGGGGATCCAGAAGAAAATCGAGATTGCGACGCAGTCATTTTTGGAACCAGAAGGAAGGATATACATAAGATACAAGAGTACCGTATGAAGTAAATGTGGGAGGAAGGCAGTGGCAACCCCACATGTATATAGCCTGGATGTACGGAGTAGTTTGACTGAAGTTTTGATGTATAGGCGATGTCATCATATTGGTTGTATGTGAATATTGTATATGAAATGTAATATAAGGCTTGACTTACTATAAAGTTTAATTGTCTTTCTATCTATCCCTCTTTGTACAATGGATTGAAGGAGCTCGTTTCCGTTGCCTAAGAAACTCTGAGGTCGTTTGGTTACGACGAGTTTTCTGGGCCGTCGTGTTTGTCTACCATTCGACCGTACAAGTATGACAGTGTTCGGGGCGTGACATCAAGTATTACCACATCTGCCATAATACTCACCATTTCGGTCAGATCTGACAAACTTGATGAATTTTTCCAATTGTTTTTGGACTTCAGTTTGAAATATCTTGAACTTATCAAGAGACTCAGATTTCTCCTTAATTAAGTACAAACAACCATATCGGGAATAGTCATCGATAAAAATGATAAAATAAAAATTTCTGCACAATGTTGGAGTATAAGGCCCACTGATATCAGTGTAATTGATCTCACTGCAGATTTCTTCTTTATTTTGGTCATCTTACCTCTACAGCAATCCACACAAGTTTCCAAGTCATCTTTAAGAGTAGAAAGGATATCAGCTTTCATAAGCCTTTCCACTCTTTCCTTGAAAATGTGATCAAGACATTTATGCCATAATGCATAAGATTGTTTCTTAGGTAGTGTTCTTTTGGAGCTAACCTTTTTAGTTGTACAAGCCATATAAATATATATATATATATATATTTCATTGGGAGTCAAACACAGTCTGAGGTTGTAGCACCCAACCTTATTTGAATTAAAAAAAAAACATAGAAACCACACCGTTCTTTATTTCAAAAAAGTAACCACACATTTTCAAGCATGATACGAAAACTAAGTTATGTCTAAAGGAAGATACATAAAAGGTATTCCTTAACATCAAATTGAAACCAGATTCTAAAATCAAAATGGCATCTCCCATGAATTCAACATCGGCTTTATTGTTATCTCCCACTATGAGCTTTAATTCATCCTGATTTTGCTTCATCCGATTTATGAACCCCTGTATGGTGAACGTAACATAATTTGTTGCACCACTATCTAGTCATCATGAACTGGATGTGGCTTCTAATATGCTGGATTCACAAATAAGTGCCAAGGAATGAGCTAACTACACTACGAGTGCCATAACTTTTTTTCACTTATTTGAGTGCCAAAAATTTGAAAAAAAAATGTTCACTTAAGTGCTAGTCACTGATTTGGATGTTGAAAAGCTGATGTGGAGTTATTTTAATATTAAACTATCCTATGTGGCTCGTTGGGAAACTAAAGTCAGCATTAAAGATACGAAATGATGTCGTATTGAAGAACTTACCTTCTTACAAATTGGGGCAAATTGTGAACAAATCAATGAAGAACCCTAACCCTAACTCCACCTCAATTTGAAATTCTTCCAATTATGAGCTTTTCACCTCAATTATTCACAATGGGGAGCAGAAGCAGGAGAAGCGAGTCAAGATTTGAAGAGCAAAGTCAAGATGGAAGTCAAAATTGGTGCGATCGTGGGCTATGAAGTCCAATAAGAACAGCTTGGACGTGAGATAATCTTAGGAGAAGGTTCGTTGGATGCGCTAGTTATAGAGAAGGTTTCAATTGTGGATACTTTAGGTGGGTTGACGCAAAATTTCCAAACTAAGCAACCAATATGATCTTGCAGCTATTAGAAGGATGCCACGAACTTCAACCTGTACTAACAGATGAGTTAGACGATTCCGGCTCAATGTAAGCAAAAATCAAGGGTGTAGAATGATTGGTCAAGCATATGAAGAAAGAAGTTTTAAGGATGAAAATTCAAAGGAATATTTTTAGAGCGTTGCTTGTGTAGTTGTTCTTGGGCGTGGTCTAGTTTGTGTTCATATGTAAGATCGATTCTTAGAAGAACCAAGTTAGCTTTCCATAGTTTAAGAACAATGAATGGGTCTCCAAACCAAGTAATGACTATTAGTTGAATGTGTTTTGGTATTTGGAGCAATTAGTGTTAGTTGTTGGAATGGTTGTTCTATACTAAGCAACAACTATTAGTTGAACCCATTGAATGGCCTATTTTGCAATGTTAGTTGAGGGATTTTTTTTTTTGTCAAAATAGAAATGTTCTATTAATAAGTTGATGGATTTGAATGGCTATATGTGGTCAATTTTGTGGAAATGATGTTGTTAATTATTTCATTAAATGACCAATGGTTGGTTTTGGATAATTGTAATGCAATTTGTAGATTATTTTTGGCTTATAAAGGGTAAATGACTTGCATAATCTCTACAATAGTTTCTACAACAAAAATAGATGAAAAAGCTACATTTTTTCGGTGATTTTGCTAGTTTGGGCTATGTTGTTATGGTCGTTAAAGTATAGTACAAGTTCAATAACTTTGCGAATGGTCATTTGAGTGCTATTTTTTTTTTAAGTGAACACTTAAGTTGATCAACATTTTAAAAGCGAACAGTTAGGTTCGTGACCTTGTTAATAAGTTCCCTATTGGTGCCAGTTTATCAAATACATCCTGTGATAGATTCACCAAATGATATGCATTTCATTAACATTATCCTGTATCATCCAACTTTGACCTGGTTTCATACAAAATGACATTACATTTACATGAAACTCATCAATTGCATATACTTGTAAGGGCAAAATCATGTTCTCATAAATTAAAACCACCATCATATTCTTACATCCGTGAACAACATTGCTGTAGCTCACATATGACCAGCCAAAATTGCAGCAACTAACGTACATATAGTTCTCCTAACAACAAAAGCTAGTGCACACTTTCACACCTAAGCAACACTTCCTCTCTAACAACTAGTTGTAATCTAAATTGTAGATAAAGAGGCAACCCCCTAGCAACAAAATGTGAAGCATACATTCCCTAGTAACAACAACATAAACATAGACAGACAGACAAATAGATAGCATCCAGCTTCTAGCCCCTCCTATCAAAATCATTTCGAGGTTAATCAATCTCAAGAACCTAGTCAATTGAACTGTCTTCCAATTATTCATGAGCCTTGCACTCTTCTGAAGTGGAACTCTATGTACCTCATCATGTGCTCTTGTTTCTTCTTCTTCAACTATCTCATTTGTTAGAGGACTAGCCATTTTCTTCTTTGTCACTATGGTAGGAGGCGGAGACTCATGTGTAGTGACATTTGGAGGATCATTTGAAGTAGATGAAACTGAGGTGAGGGCCTTTTTTTGTGCCTGCTTTCAAGGTGACCCTGGTACCATATATTTTGGAGCTGCCATTGGGAGTTTTTTTCGCTTGTGCACGAGTTATCATTGATTTGTTTATCAGTGCTTAGCTTCTTATTATAAGTGCATTAGATTCTTGAGTTGGGCATCCTTTAGATATTATGACCTCTGAACATCTCCAAGGTTATAATACAAGCATATAAGCTATTATTAGTTACCATATGAGTGAAATAACTTACAATATTGTATAACACTTACAAAAACTTACATTGAAAATAACCATGCCACTATTCATGTCTGTAAATAACCCATAGTCATGCTCTCTTATCCTTTTCCCAATTACACCATGTGTTCATCGTGGTTGAGTTATGCTAAGCTACATAATGACATAACATAATACTTAATTACTTAATAGACCAAGTACATACAGTGCATTGTGTTCAACTTCAAGTTTATTGCACTTGATCTTTGCTTCTCGTCTGTTGGTCACTGTTTGACTTAGTTGGCCCTGCACTTGGTTCTGCATTATTGCTTTCTAGGTTGCCCTCACATGCCCCTGCAGCCTAAGCTTGAGTTTTGT
>JAGVVM010001167.1:0-32666 GCA_019149425.1 Psidium friedrichsthalianum | reverse complement strand
ATCGGTCCGAGAGTGTCCGCCGGAGCCAGCTGCGAGCGCAGAGAACCCTAGCTTCTTAGGAGCGCGGTGGTTGGCGCCTCTAGGAATCGGAATCGATGCCTGCAATTAGTGATGAACGGAATTGACCAAACTCTTGATCATCAAACTCGAAACGAACCAATACCAAATGAAGATGTAATTCGCCACTCTACAATGGAACCCAACTGCTGCAAGCTCTTGAACACATCAATCAAACAGCTGACACGCATGTACCCACGAGCACACACACACGAGCGTTACAGAGCTCTCTGCACATAACAACGCGTACCTGGGAAGAACATTGGAGGCCATTGGTGGGGAGAGAACACCAAGAATGGTAAGCGAGAGAGAGAATGGCTTAAAGAGAAGTCATGGATGGAGGATAGAGAGAGACGCTGAAGCAGAGTGGAAACGCCTTATCTGCTTACTGGTTTCTCAGACGACGGAGGGCGTCTCCCCTCCTCTCGCACGTGCGGAGCTTAACTGGGCCTCTGGCTCCCACTCATGGGCCTTGGGCCTGCATATGGTTCTGCTCTCTACGCCAATTTCTATGGTCCTGTCGAAACGTGCGTGATCAAAGAAAAGAAAAGAAAAGAAGGGGAAGATATTACATTGAATCAAGGAAAAATAGGAAAAATTTCAAACAAAAGCCTGAAATATCCTCATTTCCTCCAAATGGGCCTGAAGTAGACCTTATTTGAAATAATAGCTTGAAGTGTCCTCTTTATTTCAAAGAAGAGCATGATCAAAGGCATTTTCGTTATTTACTTCCTTTATACTTTTTCCTATATTCTTATATTTTTTTCCTTTGTTTTTTTTCCCTTCATTTTCTCGAGGGATGGGCGACCTTGCCTTGGCAGTCGAGGGCGGCCTCGTCTCAATGGCTATGAGAGACAGCCTTGCTCTGCCTAGCGAGCCTTAGCCTAATTTGGCAGGGCTTCACTCGTTGATCGCAAGTGCGGCCACCCAGCCCTTGCCCGATGACTAGCCATGAGATTGGCAACAGAAAAAAATGAAGTGGAAAAAAAAAGGGAAAAGAAAGAAAAATAATAAAAAAAAAGCAAATGATGAAAATGCCATTGGTTGGACCCTTCATTCAAATGAATAGAGCACTCGAGCGTCTTATTTATAAAAATAAGAGCATTTTAAAATCTTTATTTGAAATTTTCCCATAAATCAGTGACATTTTGTGTCTGTGCCTCCCCATAATGACAAGAAATTTTGACTTTCTCTATATAAAATTGAAGGGGCTTTAGGAGGGCCGAAGGGAGCGGATCGTGTCCAAAAAGGGAATTGCTTGCCGATGCGCGCTCATTTTGCCGATCGGGGGCGACCAGGCCTGGGTGGGCTCATCTGGCGGCCCACCTACAGCTCACATCCATAAGTCCACCCTCTAGCGTTCAATCACCGATGTTTAGGACTAGGAGCTTAATAAGCTACTTAATTCGCCTTGATTTCGATAAACACACTACGACTTTCGTTTATACGACTTAATGCAGACTGACCGGACAACTTAAACTTTCGACGTGCGATCAAATGCTTCGCTCAGCATCATTAGGGAAGATGAACGAGTATTTACAAATCGCGCGGGTGAGCTTAAATCTTCACGGCAGAGGTCCGTCCTCGCCCCCGCACGAACCTATTCGGTTTACTTCTCGTCGTCATCAGGAGAGGATCAATTAAACTGCGAGATTCTGAACACTTCCAACAGACATCGTCGGGTCGACATGTTTTCGAGTCGAATACCGACATGGAGAGTCACGGCGGGACTCGGGCTTCTTGCGGATGCGAGGGATTCATGTTCGTCCATGCGCTACATGCGGTGATGACAGTGGACAGCAGCTAAAAATGTCGATTGCTCCACGTTAGCGCCACTTCTTTTCCTTCTTCTTTGTTCATGCTTTTAATGGAAATTTGCGAGAAGGAGCCAAAACGAAGAAGAAGAAGAAGAAGAAAAGAGGAAAAGAGAAAAGGTAGCGATGGGGCTTATCCGAGGAGCCAGGAAAGAGTGGCTCTCAAGAACGCGATGCGTCTGCATCCTGAACATTTCCCGCGTCAGCATCCGCGACGTGACCAATCTTGCCATTCCCCGCCGACCCCGTAAATCGAAAAGCAAGAACTTAGGACACTGCAGTCTTCTTTTGCTCCCTACATTTCGCGAAAAATACGAGATTTCTTTTTAAATAAAAAAAACAATCTTTTAAGAAAAGTCAAAATTTCAAATTTTTTCTTGTTTTTTGTTTTCCCTTTTTCCTCATCGTGCTGTCGGTGGCTAGCCACAAAGCCTCGGGCAAGGCTCCACCTTGCCACGTTTGGCAACGTCGAGCTCGCCGACCTTGGCTGAACCCAAGCTCGCCGAGATTGGTCGAGCCTCGAGTTCGTCGACCCACGTCATGGCCGGTCGTTGGGAGGCCGGCTGTCGTCGAGGCTTGCAGCAATCGGAGGAAGACGGAGGAAGGAGAAAAAGAAAAGAAATACAAAGAAAAGAAAGGAATGTAAAGGAGTTTGAACAATTTCCTCTTTTGAAAAAGAAGAAATCATTTTCTCTACTTTCGAAGGCATTTTTTGCATTGACGGAAAACATTTTCCCCGACTAATTTATTTTCCGTGAACCAAGGACTGAAAATTCATAAAAAAAAAAAAAAGATTCCTGAAAGTTGTTTTCTGCCAAACGAATGAAGCCTAAGTGTGAGCCGACTAACGGTTGTCCCGTCTCCAAAGACGTCGAGAAATTTACTAAGTACACACATGTAAGAAGTGCTAATCCAGATCGATCCTTCGGCTTTCTGCAATTCACATTGCGATTCTCGTGTAAAAACAGTCGCAGTTCTCACAGGTTGACAAACATTCTAGTAGGACAAAGGAACAAGGGCGTGAGCAGGCAAACTTTTTTTTTTTTTTTTTTCCAAAATTTTTGGGCTGCAGAGAGCTTATGGCCATTATTGCTCAATTGGCTCGTGCGAGGGTAACAAAAGAAAGTAAAAAAGAAGAAGACGACGCGACTTGAAGAGATAGCTTAACAGGGGTCGCGGGGACAAATGAAGCCAATCTCCACCACAACATTGAATCGGATGCCTTTATTCCGTCAAAATCAATGCTTCCCTGCATAAGGGGTGCATGGAGGTTTCATGCCACTTGGTTGAGACCATACTTTGCCACAACACATGCCTCAGACCTCCATTACGCTGACACAGTTAAGACAAAAAAAAAAAAACTGCGGATTAATCCTTAAATTCCCTGGGTTACGCGATTGTGGTCTCACGTGGGCGTTCAATCATCTCCGGCCGTCCTACGTTTCCGACGGTAATTGACCGGGAAGACTGTATCGCACAAAGGTATAAGGCTATAAATTGAATTGACATCCCTGGAATAAGTTTAGGAGGTAATTTTCCTTAATTATGGCGTTGGAATAAGAGCAATGCAGTTAATAAATGAACTGAACTCAAAACAAATTCATAGAGGGAGAGGGAGAGAGAGGAAATATCACACTTTGCTTGATTAGTGGCGTCACAGATTGCATGCTATGTCCATACACTCTCAGGGTAAAACCTGCTAAAAGTCACAGCCCTTCCAGCCATTCTCTGCCCTTGGGCTCTATATAGCAACCTCACCCCCATCATTTCCCACCTTGCCAAACCAGGTTCGCTTCCCAAAAGCACAAGCATGGCTCTCCACGATGTCATGCTTTGCTCGATCCTCCTCCTCTCTATTCTAGCCCCATCAGCACTTGCTCAAGGTCCTTCCCCTCCCCATCAACCACCCCCATGACAATGCCACCCTCCTCCATTGCCGCCCCTCCCACTACCACGATGGCACCGCCGCCGACCACCATGGCCCCGCCCCCTGCCACCCCCCGGCCCACCACCATGATGGCTCCGGCGCCAACCACCATGGCCCCGCCCCCCACCACTACCCCTGTCTCGTCACCTCCGCCGATGATGTCTCCTCCGGCTCCCACCCCTACAATGACCCCCGGCCCGGCGATGAGCCCGCCACCATCCGCGCCATCTCCACCCAGGATGCAACCCTCCATGGCGCCGGGTGGTGTAATGACGCCACCGGGTGCAACGACGCCCACTGCGGCGCCGGTACCCTCTTCACCAAACAGCATTGCTTTTGCTTATGGGAATAGCTTGGCCTTGACGGTTCTATCTGCAGCAGTTGCATTACTGCTCTAAATTATCATTACGCAGGGTCCATTTGTTTGAATTTGGTGTAGAGTAAGATTTCGTTTCACCGTAATTCTTTTGTCCTTTGTCTGTCCTCTTCTTCTTCTTTTTCATATTTCGTCATCGTTTTTCTTCCTTTTTAACTTCTCTGATTCTTGGGGTACCTCCCTATTATATATAGGTTAAGATTTGTGAGGATTCTCGAGAGATGTTACAGCACTTTGTAGCAGTATGACAGTGCAACTGAATAAGATGGATGTTTTCTGGTTTGTGTTTCACTCCTCGTAAGACCCATCTTAGCGTTGTCTTCCTTCTCCTGAACTAGTAACAGAAAACAGACGCATGGGTCGTTCATCAAAAGCTGTTAATGTCCAAGCTCCACTTGCTCATCTTTAAAAAGCTTCATTAGCCTTCTAGGGTATAGCAACTGGGATTGACGAATGTCGTATCTTGCTTCTTATAATCGTCAATTTTTGCTGATACTCGTACAATTCTTTTTGGGTTATCTTCTGTTATGGATCATGCAAAGGTCCAAGCTTTGTAGCTTTTAGTACTCCTAGTTATGCTCTGCTTTTTTTGGCAAAGAAAAACTCTAATGATACCCTTTTATTAGTCAAAACATGTTTGAAGAACCAACTTGAGAAAACACCCAATTAGATTTTCCTAAACCAAGATGGATTTTTGGAAGGGTAGATGGAGAAGGAATGATGGGGGCAGATACTTGGTGGTGGTGGGGAATGAACATAAAGTTAGGTGGTGCAAGCTGTTGTAGGTAGAATTATGAAGAAGAAAGAACCTGAGTTCCTTTTGGCAAAGGGAAAATGTGGAGGCTACATTATTGTTCAGTTTTTTTTTTTGGGGGGGGAGGGGAGAGATTGTGAAATGGGACTGTGAGAGAGATATTATGGGAGGAATGTGGCTTTCCTGAGAGTCCTAGTGTGCAAGAATAGTTGGCAATTGGCGATGGTGGTGGGGCTCAGCCATAGCTTTAAGACAGTGGAGCAATGATCGTAGGAAAGCTATGTTCACATGCTGTGTCAACCCCACATTTCGTACCAGTCTGTCTGTGTGTGTGTTTTTGAGAGAGAGGTTGGTTGGGAGGGGGGTGGGAAGGAAGGAAGTTGAGGTTAGCGTACATTTTCCAAGTTGCACACATGTTTCACGAGAAATTACTAAGATTCAGGCAATGGATGGTGCCGGAAAGTCCGTAAGTTCACACAGACGGGAAATTTACGCGCTAAGAACCCGGCTCGTGTATGTTATTGCTAAGTCACATAGAGAGCACAATGCAACCATCGCAAAAATCATCTCAGGTTCCATTTCGCGTTAGAGAGGATAGCATTGTGCAGTGAGTTGCAGATTGTGGTAGTAATCTAGTGCAAAAGAGTAGAAGTGATCCACAAAGCTTCACATGCTGTAGAGAAAAATTAAGCCAAGTCATAGAGAATCTCTTTTGCTCTGGAAGGGAAGGAAATCAGATTCTTAGGAGAAGATAAAGGGGTTAATGTTTCCACAGAAAAAGCCAAAGTGTGAGCATTGGATTCCATCTAGAAAGTACAATGAGTGAGGATCATGCCTTTTTCTTTCAACTTTGCATTCTTTCCCTAAAGAACATGATACTACGGTGGCCTTCCCATAACCTTTACCTAGTGTTCTTTAGCTCAACATTCCACCGATGCAATCGCAGGCAACGTACATATTAGCACTTAATGGAGAAATATTAGATCAAACTGATCTCAATGAACCAAGCAACTCACACTCGAAGAAACAGAGAGCGATATTTAACGATAAGAACCTGGAAGCAATACTTTCTTTACACTATGATTTGACTCTATCATACAAGTAACAAAACATCAATTGACACGAGCTATCGTGCATAGATCAGATAAGAAACGCACTCACATCGCCACATAAAATCCAGAAAAAAGAAGGCCTTTCTTAGGCATGCAAATCATCTTCATCGGTCCTTTTGGCCATTATTCAAGCTCGTTTGCTGGATACAATTGCTTGATTGACTTTTCATTTGTTGCCATATAAACTGGGCACTGAGAAGGCTTTTCGAGCTAGTGCGGCTACCATTGCAAAATCACAGAGCACACATTGAAACCAAAACACATGGCTGTGGCAAATACAAGCACACTTCCATAATTTGACAGTGGTGCGTCCACGCTTAGGGAGATACTTAACTACCCTGGCACTACTCTTGAGATTTTGACACTTTTCGCAGTGCGAGATTACAGTTGCCAAAGTGATCTGGTTAATACCCTAAGGTTGGAGTCGCTAGACCTCCCTGTGTTTAATGCTCAAAGCGACAGGTTGGAGTCGCTAGACCTCCCTATGTTTAATGCTCAAAGCGACGTCCTCCCGGACTCATTTGGACAAGGTTCGGAAAAGTGGCAATTTTTCTTTGCATGAGTTCTAGTTATACTAATTTTCATCCTTGCACCCCAATCAAGAGTAGCAAATAGTAAGCATGTATGCACTAAAGGAGCAGAATAAGCCAGCGAAGACAAGATAACAATCCTCCTCAAATCAATCTTTCTTTTCCTTTCTCAAAAAGCAAGTCAGGTAATAAACATACAATTTATCGCTCAAGATAGAATGCTTATGCACTTCCAAAAATCTGTGTTAGTTACTCCTTCAAGCTACGGCGCACTTTTGGCTTCCAATTTAAACAAAATTGTGAGGAAACCCAACTTTAGTCAGCTGCATGTGGCTCTAACAGATCCCCGACAATGATCATGCTCCTCTTAAGTTTCAGAGACTACTCAACAGGGTAAACTCAAGAGAAGAAAAATGGCAGCAGCTTCTCAGGTCAAACATGACGTTTACTGTAGTTCTTTTGATAATTGCACAGGAAATTATCGTGCATTATTTTATTTTCTCCTTTGTTTCCTTCGACACTCAAAACAATCGTCACAGGGAGAATTACTTTTACTAGAGTATGCGCCTTTTATCTTGCTCGGTGATACTTTTAAGTCTTTGACCAGTATCTGGCGCAGCTTTTCATTCTCCTCCAGGAGCTCCTCGATGACTTGCTGATGCTTTAATACCTAAATAAATAGAGCAATTGAACTAAATGAATGGGCCACCAATCAGCCAACAGATGACGTGTTAACTTGCACCCCATTGTAGATACGCAGCTAAGTGGTAAAGATATCAATGTGAAATGTGCTGACTGTGGAAGCTAAACATCTATGAAGACTATTTCAAAGAACCCCAGTCTCTTAACCAAAGAGACGGAAGTTTTCGGGGATGACCAGGTTTCTCGAATGCAGTAAGCAAGTCAATTTTAAGATCTCTCAAGGAAAGATGCAAACTCAGACACCCACATACATGAATGCACACAGGGTGTAAATATTGGTAGAAGTTACCATTTGAAGCAAGTTATTCTCTGACCGCAAGCGTCCTGCCTATAAGTATAAAATCAAATGAACAAAGTCATATGCCACAGTAAAGCATGAAAACTCTTGGCAAAGAAATTATCCCAGATAAAAACATCAATAACAGCAACAAGCTTTTGCCTACAGAGTGAGTCGGCTGCATCCACTCAAAAGATAAAGGAGAACATATCTCTTGCTGACACATGGCAGATACCTCAACCAGTATATAATAAGAATGAAGTGATGCTACACTTTGTACATTGCAGTTCAAGTGAAACAAGATCTCAGCCTCAAAACCACTTGCACCGGATTGTTTTTCCTATTTGAAATGATAACAATTAGCGATCTCCTAAAAGGCATGCAGCAGTTAAGTAAGATATCACTGGAAGAAACTTGAGCTCTTATCCTCAACTACATTTTGGTTGCTCAAGAACTAAAGGATAACGTCATCAAAGGTTGCATGGTTCCCAAACACAGTTCCACCCATGATTCCAGGTCCAAAATATTATAGTCCAGATGCATAGGAAAACAAGTCTCTACAGGATATTCTTCCAACCTAACAATTTTCTTCATAAAAAACCAGAAAACATAAAAGATTCCACTCTGAAGATTGTTTGTTCCTTATCCTCTGAAATGAACATTGCAGGCAGATGAAACAGCGTTACCACATGTTGTATTCAACTGCCACAATGAAATGAACCTAACAGCAGTCCCACTCCCACCCATATGAAGAAACAAAAACCTACCAGCAGCCAAGAAAATTACTGCAGTAATTACAGCTAGCCATAGCAACGGTTCCTTTGCCCCTTATCAACTAAATCAACAGAAGAAAGAGGACATCATTCCAACATATAACTCGATGATTTTGTTCTGACCAGAAAACTCGTGCAATTAGAAAATAGCTGAACCAAAGTAGGAAAAAAGCAAAAGGAGAAAAGAATGAGGCATAATAAATAGAAGGCAAAATAAAACTATCAAATCTTTCAATATTAAAATCAGCAGACAAATCCTGACAAGGAATAAGAAGTTTGTGATGTTCTAAATCCACTACATACCAGATCATTTAATTTGCTGTCCTCTTGCTTCAGAACGGGATTTTGCAAGAAGTTGTTAAGAACCTTCTCTGTTCGACTGGTAACGGATGGGTCCTCTGGAAAGCTCGCGCCTGAAAAACTTTCATGTGAAGAACCCATGCCCATAGTTCCCAGTCCCGGCAGTCCTGTTGATATGCTCCCAGGTAACCTGGGAGCAAGCTGCATAGGATTTCCTATTTGGTTTGCATTTGAGGGCGTGTTTGTCATGTTCAAGCCCCCTTGAAGGGAAGCTGGAAAGGCCCCTTGCCCAATGGATATATTGGGAGCCATCCCAAACTTTGTCATCACCTTCGTCATGAGTTGCTGCCAAATTCAGAGTTGGCATTCAGATGACCGACTGATGTCAACATGACAAAAACACAGAAGAAACATCAAGATGATAATACATACTAGTACACTAAGTTGTATCTGATTCATCACTCCAGGCTTCAGTGCGAGTCCTGTTGAAGTAAGCATGCAATGCTCAGTTTCAAATATGGAGGGCACGGCAGTGTAACTGTGAGCTTACACAGTGTGTGTGAGAGAGAGGAAACAATATTGATGGTTAGTTTCCAGAATAAACCTATAGAAGAAACAGAGATATTTGGATTATACAATCAAAACAAAACATCCACTGCTAGAGAATCAAAAGACTGCCAATCTATTGAAAAGCCATCTACTAAAAAAAAGCCCCAACCTTTTTTAAAATGCATCCGCATTTACTGAATATGATAATTTTCATGTAGTTACTAGTAAAAAAAGCATCCATGACCTCCATTAGAAGCAATCACTGCCAACAATATTCTGGCTTAATATAAAAGAGCACCCCACCCATACTCTCTGAAACTGTCAGCTGATCGGCAAATCAGAATATGTGATCCCATCATGACATTTTTCTCGGTGTTAACTCGGATATTGTACCATACTCTAGGAATGACTACTCTCTTTCCTAATGCTTACAGACAGTCGGCTTTTTAGCTTTTAATCATCTATGCAAATTTAAAGGCAAGGCTTTCTTTCTATATGCCCAAACAGAAACTTGACGATTGCAGAATCCCTCTACAGTAATCTCCCACATTCATCCCCCCTCAGAGATGTTTGCAATGAAATGGCATTGACACAAAACATTTGCATGCCATTGACTTCAAGTTGCAACAAACATGTCCCATGTTACATCTACCTTTTGCGACCACTTTAGGCATTACAAATTGCAATAGAAACTGTCACATGGACGACATAAAACCTCTCCTGTTTTCAAGGCAATTGGATCTCATAATGCAACCAAATTGAACTCAACTTTCAACACATGTATTCTTAGAATACATAGAAGTAGTTTTGCCTCTAGGATCACGAACAATGACGTACCAACTCCAAAGCCATGGCCGAAGCCTACTCCGCATCCAATACCAGCTTCGACATTTTGGCTCCAAGTTTCCTCAGCTGAAAATCAATGAACGAGAGACCAAATATCGGAAAAGACTTCAAGTTACATTAAGGAAGTAGAATAACTACAATTTGACTCACCCCGTCATTGACGTGCCTTGTGACACCAGATAATGCATAAGTTGCACCACTGGTGGCACTCATAACTTGGTTCACCACTGGTATTGCACCTGGTAGACATCCCCAACATATCACAATAATGTATTCACGAAATTTCATTCAACAAATGCGATGCTTACTAAACTCATAGCATAGCAACTCAAAAACTCAAAAGCAAACACACACAGAGAAATAAAATTCGTCAAGAAGAAAAAGTACATTGCTTCTTGGCATTGGACTCGAAAATTCTTCTGAAATCCATGATTTCAGTAATTCATGAAATAGTTTATAGCGATGAGAGAGAACGTACCCAGATTTATGGCCGACCAACGCCGATACCAAGACCACAACCAATGCCGAAACCAGTGAATACTTGACCCACTTTGAAAGTAAACGGATTCTGTATCCGTATACCCTGAAAGGGCTTCTTCTGATTGCTCAAAGCCATGCTATTGCCACTGCTACTTTTACTTGTACTGTTGCTGACATTATTCTCCATTCTTCAACAAGCCACTCTCTGACTTTAACGCCTCTTCAGAAGCTAAAGAACAATCCCTCTCGGCTCGCGTATATACCTTTCTTTCCCTCAACCTCTCTCTGTCTCTCTTCAAATCCCTTTCTGCTTCTTCCGTGAGCCGAAGAAGTGGGTGCAAAGTTGTCCTCTTTCTTTGTACTGAAGCAGCAACAAGATGCAGAATTCGTAACTAGAGAATGAATTAGGGGATAAACCAGGTCTAGAAGACGATAATGAACCTGGGTCTTTCGTGTTCTTGCCGATGGTTTCTCACCTAAGAAGTCCGTTGCTAACGAAACGTCAAGACGAGGACTTCGCAGTCGGCGGACAGAGGTGTCTGCTGGCGGACAGAGCATCTTCTCAGCCGAGACGATGGTTGGGCCCCTTTGGTGGCTTGGCTGGGTCGGTGAGTGAGTTTAGCCCAAGTAAGATCGCGTTCTTTTGCTCCGATGAGCATTGTTTTGCCAAAGTCCTGGTGCGGCTAATCCAAGCCCATACATGCCTCAACTACTTAGCCAATTTTAATCCAAGTTTTTTGAGGAATAATTACACCAATAGTCCCTAAACTTTGGCTCAATATGTAATGTTATTTCTGAATTTTTAATTTATTTAATATGGTACCTAAACTTTAGTCTAATATGCAACGTTGTCCTTAAACTTTAGATTTGTTCGATGTAAGCATTCTACAGATTCAATTTCAAGGACAACATTAGATATTTTCATATAGTCCAGAAACTAAATTTAACATGGGCCATAAGTTCAGAAATCATGTTGAACAAATTAAAAAGTTCATGGATTATATTGCACATTTGACTGAAATTCATGGACTATATTAAATAAATTAAAAGTTCGTGGATGACATTACTCATTGAGCCAAAGTTTAAAAATCATTTGTGTCATTATTTATTTTCTTTGTACCAACTACCCATGCTCCTTCGTTTGTACTTAATGGTATTAGGATTAGCCTGTAAAAAAACCAAACTTTGGTTGTTTTCTCGTGGTTTTATGAGCTCGATCAGGCTTAAACCAGCTGGAACGTATATCAGAGCATTCAGAAAACATATGCACACGTTTCTTCAGACAACAGCACCCTCTGGGTTAATCATGAACTAAAAGGAGTCTTCGCAGAGAAGAAGCAGATTTCATGGGTGACTCTGATAAGAACTTAGGTTGACCCTACTTGTCACTCCACCGTGAACAAGATACGTTAAAGAGCAGCTGTAATCCATTAGCTTTTTGTTTCCTGACAAGCTTCGCTCTCAAGAGCCTCCTTGCAAGAAGCTATCTCGTCTCAGTGGCCATTCATTCACCCCAACGTGCGAACTACATCATGGCGTGTCGTGAAGTAATTGGTCGACTCGGTTTGTTTGCGGCTAATGTGGCTTCTTTGTCGGCTAATGAGGTTTCTTTGTCAAACTCGGTTGGTTTGTCCGATAAACCTGTGGACTAGTCGTTGACGAAAGAGTAAAGAGCAAGAAACAGCTGCTGGAGGGTGTCAAGGCCTGAACAAAGGAGGAGGAGTGGACTCTGTTTGCTCAAGCTCAATGAACATCTGAGCTTTACAGATAATCCACAAGCTCGAGACGAGTTACTACGTTCGACTATATATTGTAAATCCTAGAAGATGCTGAAAGTTTCGGTTCTTTGACGTGTTTGCAAAGCAGTGCAAGCATCTATAATTTGAAGTGTGAATGAGCTCGCGCCCGAGGTTGACTTTTGACGCGGAAAATGTAGGACCTTGATTCATTTAAGCGATCATTGAATCTTAAGAAGAAAAAGAACAGGTAATCATCGAATTCAAGAAGGAAAGAAACTAGACGATATGTAAGATGATCAATTCAGAAGCCAAAATGGCAAATAGGTGCAAGTTATGATAAATGTAATCACACTGTAGGAATTGTGACAAAGACATTAAATCTCGGCATGCCATCGCCGTCGTCACACGGTGCCACCATCACGAACCCATCACCCGACGTAACCCAATGTGAGACCAGAGCAGGCTCGTTTCCTCTCCTGAACGCCACACTGCTCAAGATCAAACTCTCCAGACTTACTTCACTTGTAACCATCTCGGTCTCGACCTGAACAGCTCCACTTTTCTCGACGGTTTCTGCCTTTACATTCCCTGCTTCTTCTTTCACCAGCAATGCAAATGTCGACCCCATCTTGTTCTTCAGTTTCTTCTCTGCCTCCTCGGTGCACAGCAGCGCGACAGCCTTGCTCAGTTCCCTGCCGGCCTTTGCGCCGACGGCATCGACTTTGAAGACCGATGTCTGGACAGTCTTCGGGCAAGGACTGGGGGTGAGAGAGGTTAATGGTGAGTCAGGGCGTTTGATGTTCGAGAGATAGAAGATGGGTTTCTTGGGTGCACTGTTTCCAGGAATTAGAGTCAGATCATTATGGATGGTGGCCCATCTCCTGATAAGACTAATTAGAGAGATTGGGTCTGCCAACAACAGGCTACAGCTTATCCCAATTGAATACCCACCACACTGAAAGTTTGTCACCTGGAAAACCACAAACAAAATGAGGGTGGGAGAAGGATTAGAACCTTCATCTGCTAATGTAGTTCTAATCAACTCTCTCGTCCTCCTTCACTGATTTAAGTGTCCTAGGACAGCGAAATTGGATACTTACACGAGACCCATGTGACCGTGATTCGTGTCTAGGATGAGTTTAGGCGACCGAAGCAGTCTAGGACTACTCAATTTTACCTGAATGTAAAAGAGTGGGCAGAACTGAGGATTTTGCATATCGATGTCCTTCCAATGCACTAGCTCAGCCTCACCATCTGCCCTCCTCTCAGAGCCAAGGAACTCATCCAGGGTCACGCTAATCCTGGCCTCGATGAGCCTGGCACCACTGTCGTTCGACACGATCTCCAGCTTTCCTCCGCGGCCACCCTCACCTCTCCGGAGCCGCCCACAGAGGAGCGGCCGCTCGGTGAAAGCTCTCCCCAGCGAGTCCTTGATCCACCCCGAGAAGGCCCAGCCTGTCTCGCCTTCCGTCATTGCTCTGTAGTACAGAACCACGTTGAAGCATTTCTGGAAAATCCCGGTGCCGGCAGGGTCGGGGGCCAAGACGGGCTGGGTCACGCGTGGCTCGGTCACCGTGAAGGCGGTGACACTCTGGATGGCCTCATAGTGGACTCTGGAAGACCCGGTGGCTGTGCCATCAGTTGTTGTCATCTTCTTTGGTAACTTGAGACAGTTCCTAATGGTTTCTGCGGGCTATTTATAGTCACAAACAGAAGTCACATTATTGAAGATTTGGAAAACAGTTGATCTGAGAAAATATTAAAAGAGATTGCTTGCCCTTTGTCAATCCTGGATCCGTGAGCATGCTCATTGATTGAGGTGTTGAGTGAGGATTGGCTACAGAAGGGCAGTGGGTTAAGCCGTTTGAATTCTGTAAGGGGGGATTGATGTGCTGCTACACCTAACAATACTAAAAGGAGATTTTACAAATGGGAAAAGAACGTTATCTTCTACATGATTTGGTCGTCAAATTGGAGCTAATCCCTCTTTTTTCTTATAGCATCAGTTTCTCTTTCCTTTCCGAGGCAAGAAAATCCAGCGAAAGATTGGACATGGTGGAGCCTCTAGCACCGACTTTACACCGGAAGGATGAGATGTTAAAAAAAGGGAAAAGGGTTTAGCACAAAACAGAAACACTTTGCCAATTCCAATCGATGTAGATCCTCATCATTCCACGGGTCACAAAAGAGACTCGTGCTGTGAGTCGATACCACCGAAACATGTATCAGAATACGGTGCTAGAGCTAGCAGCCTAGGACATTGGTGTGGCGGAGCTTGCTGGCCAGTGAGGGCCGGAAAACATGTGCCGATTGGCCCATTTTAGCCACGTAGTTTGTCTAGGATTGGGAATAGTACTGAACTTTTTCCCACTGTAGCGTCTAACACCAATACTTTGCCTATTGAAGATTGCAGTTTTGGTATGACTACGTATTTGTCACTGTGTTCTCCTCCTAATTCAAGTTCAAGAAATACCAACTACGTACTCATCAGGCTGTCTTCTTCGCCTGTTCTGTTCTTGAATGATTGTCAGTTAAGCATGGGGGAACATCAAAGCAGAGCGATGATTCTCAACCGAAGTATCGAAGCCCACCATTAGTTTGATTCTTCGGCTCCACCATATCTTCGTTCGGCATGTACGAGCCAACTGCCTCACGAGGGAAATCCCATAGAACCGATATCGACAAACACGAACCGAATCGTTCACGGTGAACCGAATGATTCACGGGTCTTCGATCAAGATGCGAGTAAATTTTAAGGCGGTATCAACCAGAGTTGCTCCGTGGAGAAGGTAAGCTAATTTGCCAGTTCCTACACCCTCGTTTGACCCAGCATAGCCTACAAACCAAACTAAATTGAGACAGGACAGAGACCATTCTGAGACAGAAGTGGGTGGAGACACCGTGGGTGTTGTCCGAGCAAGATTTGCTCAGAAAAATGAAAGCCGTTTCGGGAAATGAAGGGCCGGTAGTTGAGAAAATGTCAATTCGCAGCGTTTTCCGTGGATGCAGATGGGCCTTGCTGATCATTGCACTCGTACGGTCAATGGGTTTGACCTAGGGGGTGTCATGAGCTGGAACGGCCAATTTGGGTCCTATTAGACAGATATAGGTCACAATGCAATTTATGACCTCACCGGCCAACAAGAACCAAATTTCATTATTTCATGTCAAAATTATTGCTCAAGAGGCCTCTTATTTCTGTCCCGCTCTGAAGGCTTTAATCCATTTATAATGGGATAAGTCATTACATGAGTTAGTTATATTCAATGAATGTTAGGATACACATGTGAATTATGTAGGAGAAATCATTCATCGGATAAGTAATATGGTGTAAAGTAGTTAATATATTTAACTTGACCCATAACTCGTTAGCTTAAGTTTTTGAGTGAATATGGGTCCAATTAAATATGTTGAAGGGTTGGAACTTGGGCTCACTTTTGACGATCTCCTCGGATAAAAGTATCAGACATCTATTGCATGTTCTTCTGAATCGGTGAGCATTATGGTATGGTAATAATATATCCTAGTTGACCCATAATTGAATATGATCTCCCCAGCAAAAGTATTATATTTTTGCTTAAACATAATATGAGTGTTGGATTAATCATAAATAGGTTATAAATGAATTAACAACTTACTTAGATTGGTGCAAAGTCGCATATTAGTCTCTTGAATTTTAGGACTATTTCGTTAGCACCTGCCAAAACGAACTTTGAAAACTTACGAGTTATCCTCCAAACTTAAATTTTCATAGCTCAATGGTGCGGATTGCCAAAGTCCGTGGGGTCAATATGTAATTTTCCAATGTCGGGGGGCTGTGGCAGCAAAGATTTCCCTTTTCAAAATTGAACAGGCCGGGTCGAGAATCAAAATGGCCTGCCCGGGTTCCGGGCAGGGCCCAATTGGCATTCTGGGTCAAGGCCCAAGTGTCCCCCTTTGGTACGGCACTGTATCTTCCCGCGAAATCAATCGGATCAACTTCCCACCACTCGTTGCTTCCATGGCCGACGAATCGCCACCAATGCCATCCCTCTCGCTCACTCGCGTACACGCACGTATCGCGCGTCTCCAAACTCAGTGGTTTCTTCCTCGGAATCGCCCGTTACAAGCACCAATTGAACTGCCATGGCTTCAGTCTCTCCATGCCTTCTTCGTTGGAGCTCGAGCTCGAGCTCTGTCGCATCGGCCACTTCTTCTTCTTCTTTTTCCTCCTGTTCATCACGAACCGCCGCCTCTCCGCGGAGCCGGCGCTGGTTTCTATTTAGCAGCGGGAACAGAAACGAACTTCGTCGCACGATCTCTGTGAAGGCTGAGGCCGACGTTTTGAAGGAGGACATCGTCATCGTCGGAGCTGGCATCGCGGGTCTCGCCACGTCGCTGTCGCTTCACAGGTCATTCAGTTTACTGCTCCTTCCATCTCAGTTACATCGATTTCGTTGTCGTTAGGATTTGGGCTTTCGGCGCGCTTGGTTCTTGGTTGATCGGATCAGTCTAGTGCCGACGACGTTGCGTATTGTGAGATTGAGTGAGGTCGCTGACGTCTGAATTTGGAATACGCACAGGCTTGGAGTCAAGTCCCTGGTGCTTGAACAGGCCGAGTCGCTCAGGACTGGCGGGACCTCACTCACCCTGTTCAAGAATGGGTGGCGAGTACTGGATGCGATTGGGGTTGGGAGTGATCTTCGGACTCAATTTCTGGAAATCCAAGGGCGTGTTTTCTTTAACCATGCTACAAGCAATGTTATCCTAGAGTTTGGTAAAAATGATAATCTGCCAACACATTGCTGTGAGTGTGTTATGTGGATAACCTTGTGGTTGATTGTTGATATATCAGTTCTTCGACTACCAGATGTTCAAGTTCGGTTTTCGGGTTGCTGCCCCTTCCGATGCAGCACGCTTGGTGTACATAGTTCTTGTGTTGGAGTCTGGTACTGAGCTCACTGGGGCAGGAACTTTCCAGACCATTCATGAATTTTTTCACCAAATTGATGAACTTGGGGTTAAGTTAGATTGGATAATAGATATTTAAATCAAGAACCCGATATGGCGATTTTGCATTGTTGAGTCTTCTCAATTAACCCAGCAAATGGTTCAACTAGTAAGGTTGATGACTGAAGCTATTTATTCTCAAGTATGTCTAGTAACCTTCATATAGAGATGTTTGCAAGTCTGAACAACTTTCAGGGAACCGCTGTTAATTATTGGAATTTAGAATTCATCTAAAAGAATGGCTGCTGATGATTCTTATTCTTTTCTAACCTTATTCAATGTACCAGCTGTGCAGGATGGTAGTAAAATCAGAAGATGGGAGGGAGCTGCGTTCATTTAGGTTCAAGGATGAGGATGACAGGTACGGCAGCTGAGAGAAATTCAAGAACTTCATGTTTTCTCTTCAATTGATGTATGGTGTTTTATCGACCAACTCTGGGTGCTTTTGCATGAATCAACGTGGCATAGCCAAGAGGTCCGTGCAGTGGAGAGGAGAATACTTTTGGAGACTGTTGCTGATCAGCTGCCACCTGAGGCTATCCGGTTTTCATCAAAGCTAGAAAAGATTGGCAGAAGTGAAAATGGAGAAACTCTGCTGGAACTTGTGGATGGGACTCGTCTATCTGCAAAGGTCAGTGGGCTTACCCTTTCATTTGAGCTATTCACTGAAACATCATTGGAATGCAAATTGTAGGATCTGGGACAAAAGTATTTGTCTCGATAAAGGGCATTGCATTTTTTCTTTCTAACATGTTCCAGCTTTCGTATGGTTAATCGAAAGGCCTATGACCTTAATCACTTTCCTGTCAATCAACAGATTGTGATTGGTTGTGATGGTGTTCGATCTCCAGTAGCTAAATGGCTGGGCTTCTCCGAGCCTAAGTATGTTGGCTATTGTGCTTTCCGTGGACTAGGATTTTATCCTGATGGTCAACCATATGAACCACGGGTGACATACGTGTACGGTAGAGGGTTGCGTGCCGGATATGTCCCTGTATCTCCAACTAAAGTTTACTGGTTTGTCTGCTTCAACAGCCCTTCTCCAGGTTAATCTTGCTCCTAATTGTGCTCAAGCAACTAGACATGTAAAAATCAAGCTTAAAATGTTGGCTCCGTCGCTTTCTTTAAGATTTCCATGTATAGTTTGGCACAAGTCCTGCTTATCCTAAGAGCTAGCATTACAGAGTAGACCCCCCTGGAATGCCTCTCTCTATGCACTGATAAGTGAACGGAAGAATTAGAAATGAATGAGCATGTCTTATTACAGGTCCGAAGATCACTGATCCATCCATATTGAAGAATCAATCACGAGAACTAGTTCGAAACTGGCCTTCAGAGCTATTGAGCATCATCGATCGTACTCCAGGGGACACAATCATTCGGACTCCGCTGGTTGACCGGTGGTTGTGGCCTACGGTAAGCCCTTCTGCTTCATCTGGTAGTGTCGTTCTGGTAGGGGATGCCTGGCACCCGATGACACCAAATCTTGGGCAAGGCGCATGCTGTGCACTGGAGGATGCGGTTGTTCTGGCTAGAAAACTCGCAAACTGCATTAATTCTGGGAATGGGTCAGTTGAAAGCGCACTAAAATCGTATGAGAGCGAGAGGTGGCCCCGTATCTTCCCTTTAACAATAAGGGCAAACCTGGTCGGCTCACTTCTGCAGTGGGAAAATCCAGTTGTTTGTTCTGTTCGGAACAATGTGGTTATACCTAAGCTGGTTAGGATTGGACCGATGCTAGAACACACGAATTTTGCCTGTGAGCATCTATAGAAGGGGGAAAGTTGCTCATTCTATACCCGGCGAGCAGCTTTCAGGAGTCGTCCTTGGAGCTGCGCGGACGTTCCCACTCATTTTGGGAACAACTTATGTAAGTACCTTGTGTGTTTTACACGTCGATTTACCTGCATTATCATGCACAAATCATATCTACAAAGGAAAATTCCTACTTCAGTCTGATTCTTGAGCTGTCATGGTGAATGTCATTCGTCGTTGGAAGAGAGAGCTTGCGGCTCGAGGGTCGAGGTTAACGGGATTCCCTCCGTACTGTTTGAGGCACGTATGGACTTATATGAGTGTCTTGTTCCACAATCTATTGGGGTGTCGATTAGGCATCGGGCATTTTAGCGAAACTCGAAACCATATTAGCTCCAACGCGAAAAGAAACGAAATTTCGCCCCTCCAGAAGCAGCCTCAGGTTAAATTCCTGTTTAGCACAGCTGCTCTGAGGTAAGAACGTAGAAAAGTAACTGAGGTGGTCGACCAAAGATACCACGTCATCGCGATACAAAACGACGTGCAAAAAGGTTATAATACAAGTAAAGCACCTTGCGGTTCTTTCAAACGAGAATCGGTGCCGTAAGTCAGTCTAGATTCCCAACGACTAATTCCTAGGCAAGCTTAATTGCACGGTTTGCATTAAATATTTGGTTTAATTAAGGTGATAACATTATTTGTTCTTCATGAATTGAACTAAAGAAGTTAGAGGGAAATTACATAAATTTATTGCGTGGCTTTCATTTCAGTCTTAAACATTTTAAATTTTGCCAATAATTTTAAATTTTCGCACGAAATTTCAATTTTGTCATTTTGGTTAATCTTTATCGAAAATTGCTCACGTGACGATATGTCATGTACGGTAGCGATTACTGGACTGTCACATAAAAAAAACTCTGATAAAATTATATTGAAGCTTCAAACAAAATAAACCCCCCCCCCCCCCCAAAAAAAAAAGTTTCGAACAATTAAATTTAAAAATTAAAAAAAAATAAGGCTGGTTAGGTGATTTTCTCAAGAGGCTGCGCATGGGGTGATGAAAAAGAAAAAAGGTCACCCGAGAGAGTTTATTGGACCGTACGTGGGTGCGGTCCGATGCGATGGCCAAACCCGTTAGGGCTCAAATACGAAGCACGGAGGAAGGAAGCTATATATGCCGACAATTGGCCTTCCGTTTTCAACAGCTTTTCCTCTTACTTTCTCTCATCATTTGTCTCACATCAATCACATCTTACAGGGTTAGCCAATTGGTGATTGAATTAAGATTTACCGACGTTTCGACCAAAAAAAAAAACAGATTTACCGACAGGAAGTTTTGAAAAAAAAAATCACTCGAATTTTGTTAGCATCTTAAGAAATTTTCATGGAAAGTTAGCTTGTTTATGCTTTTGAAAAAGCCAAAAAATTTAAAAAATGGTTTTTTTACTATTTCACTAAAATCGAACATATCACGTGCCCTTCGAAAGATTATGAAAAGAAAATCTGGCCGTTTATTAAAAAAATCTACATATTATAAAAAAAATCTAAATTTACGAGCCAAAATTCTACATATTATAAAAAATCTGGCTGTTGCAAATCAAATAAGAGTTAGCGTGTGCTCACTGTAAAATTTTAATTAAGCAAAAAGCAAAAAAAACATATATTATTCGTTGGACTTACTCGATTTAAAACGCCACATAAAATTTAAAAAAGACAATATCGAATCATTAAGAAAACTTCTCTCCGCTAATTAAACAATTAAAATCCACAATTGCAAGAAATCATGTGAGCGAACCGATGATAATAAAATGAAATATGATCATGCTGCGGGGATTGGCTCGATAGAGTTCCCTCGTCAATTATAGCTCACATTGATTTCACAAGAAATAAATTTACCCTCTTGCTCTAATAAGTTATGGTACGTTTCGAAAAAAGTAGATGTGATGTCGATAAGAGTAGCTTTATCTATAAAAGAATTTCACCTCCCAAAAAAACAAAAGGAAAATTCAGAACAGGAGGATTCGGATCCGGACCCGGATCCGCATGCGCATCCGACTTGGAAGCTGAATGAACTCTCCCGATTCCAAAAGAACCCACTCGGCCGCAAAATCCAGCCAAAAGCCCATTAACCCGTTCGGGTGGGAAAATAAATCAAGGAGACACGTGTCAGTTATCTATACGCCACTCTCTTCCGAGCTGCATCAAATTAATTATTTAGATTAGAAATATTTTTAGCCAGAAAGAGGAAAACAACGTTGTCGCGAAGAATTTGGGTCCTTTAAACTCACGCCTCTCTTTCCAGACCTTTCGTCTCCATTAGACTCTCTCTCTCTCGCTCTCCTTCCCTCTAATCCCTCCGGCGACGATCCCAGAATACCGGTCAAATACTCGCCGGACGCTGACTTCCGTCCACCTTTACGAGCCGTCGCCCTTCGATTTCCCGATCTCAGCGTCTCGGAGCCATGAATCCCGAATAGTGAGCTTCCCGTTCATCTCCCTATTTTGCTTGAAACCCTTAATTGCGCCTCTTAGGTTGTAAATCTCGCCTCGATCTCGCGCTTCTTGGCTCAATTGCTGCTGGATCTGTTCAATTTTCGCTGCTTGTGTGGTTGTGTTTCGCGTGTGTATTGAGGGTTACTAGGATGTAGCTTTTTCGGGTGGTTTTTGCGCGGTGCTTTCGGGGAGTTTAGTTCTAAGAGGCCTATGATTGAGATCCAGGCGAGTTCTTTGGTTCAGATCCGTTCGCCAGTTCTGGTAGACTTTAAAGTTGATTTTTTTTTTTTTTGTGTGTTGCTGTCTGTGAATTATGTGCTGTAGGATCATGTGTTGTCCATTCTCTGGTAATATTTGTGCACCGTGATAGTCTATCGAGTTTTTGTTTAGGAACTGGATTGAGGTGTAAGGTCTTCATTGGTTGCTATTTCTAATAGAGATAATATGCGGATGCATTAATGAATTCTCCGGGGAATATAAATCCTGGAGAGGGGACTGTTAACTGGTCCTATAAGACTGTTGCCCATGTTGTAGAGAAGTGGTCCCATTTTTCACATACAGGTTCCTTGATGGCCATGTAGATTGTCATATGCTTAAAACTTTAAGCTATTGAAGCACTTGGATATTTAGTCTAAACGTGAAATTTGTCCCAATAGGAGACTGAGCAAATGGATAGGTTGATTAAACAAATGCCTGGAATCAAGATCGATTTTATTCTGCTTTTATATGTCCTACTTTGTAAAAATTGCCTTCTTTAATTCCATATTTTCTACCCCGTTCTCTATGAATGTACGCTGAATTTATCAATAATAATGTCGGTATGCTCGAGTCTTTATGAATCAATTACATCTGATAACAACTTACTTGATTTCTTTCCATGACATCTTGTGATTTGCTTGTTAATCAACGTTGGAGATGGCTATGATGGGTTTAGCTCATTGATTTCATGCCTCCTCATAATAGTATTATTTTCCTTGTGCAATCCCATGTTTTAAATCCAAACTAGCACTCGCTAAAGCTGTAACTGTTCCATGATGTCATGTGCAGCGACTACCTATTTAAGCTTTTGCTCATTGGGGACTCTGGTGTTGGTAAATCATGTCTCCTTCTGAGGTTTGCTGTAAGTTCATAACCCTATTTGGTGTTTGTCTCCTTCCCTTTCTCATGTTTATTTTACTTGTTTGAGGCACATTTATGCATTTTGTCTGGTCCAGCAAATTGACCGTATGATTCTAGCATATATGCGGTCTGGATATATTCATTTGAGCACAACGTTTTGAGAATCTCGCCATGCATACGAGAAACTATCGGTAGCTTGTATAAGCTTCTGATAAGTTCTTTTTTTTTCCCTTAAAAATTTAATTCCTGTCCTCTAAGCTTCGGAACTTTCCAAATTATCTAAATATGGTTGTTAATTATATCAAGTCTAGATGACATGTTTGAAATTTGAACGTCGTCACATGGATATACCAAAAGTTGCATGCTCGTCTATGTGGTTTAATCTTGTCATGCCAGAGCCTCATCAGTCTAGATGGCATGCTTGAAACTCGAAAGTCATCACATGGAGATACCAAAAGTTGCATGCTCCTCTATGTGGTTTTATCTCGTCATTCCGGAGCCTCATTGCTGTTGAAATTAACTTCATTTTATCCCAACCAGGATGACTCATATCTGGAGAGCTACATCAGTACCATTGGCGTCGACTTTGTACGACAGAATATATCATTAAATCTGTTTATTTGGGTATTTATGTGTGCAGTCCTAACTTTTCTTTCATTGTATGATTATAGCAGAAATCCGCACGGTGGAACAAGAGGGGAAGACAATTAAACTACAGATCGCATGTTTTTGTTTGATCTCTTCTTCTTTGTACTTAATCTGATTTTAATGTGGTCCTAGCAATGATAGGTTAAAATTTCCTTAATGAGATTTGGAACTAGAAAACTTGTTTTTTGTGGGCAGTGACTGTTATTTGCTAGAAACATCAACAGGTCCACGTAATATCCAGATTTTTTTAGACCCTAGATATTCTATAAGCTTCAGTCAAGAAAATTTGCCGTTTATGTTTTGTTTATACAGGAACCATTATATGGTATAACCCTCTTTAAGTTGTTCTTATTGTTAGACTTTTCTCTTCGTTTTTCTTTCCGTGGATTCAGTGGGATACAGCTGGGCAAGAACGTTTCAGAACCATCACTAGCCTACTATCGTGGTGCCCATGGCATTATTATGAGTCCCAAACTCCTCTTACATTAAATATAGAAATGCTGTGTGCTTGAGTTGCATGACTTATTACTAATATGTTATGACATGTTACAGGTTGTATATGATGTCACAGACCAGGAGAGCTTTAACAATGTCAAGTGGTTGTTAAGTGAAATTGACCGATATGCTAGTGAAACGTGAACAAGCTTCTAGTTGAAAACAAATGTGACCTGCACAAAAAGTCGTTTTCTACTGAACAACCAAGGTAAAACTGTTGAGTTGTTGTGCATTTCTTCATGCTTACCTGGGTTGACTTAGTAGCTGAAAGTGATTGTGTAGGCATTTCCGGATGAGATTGGGATCCCGTTCATGGAGACAAGTGCGAAGGATGCCACCAATGTTGAGCAGGCTTTTATGGCCATGGCTGTTGCAATCAAGAATAGGTGTGCCATGTAGTTCCCATACTTGTGAATGAAACTAGTCAATTTTTTGTAGTTGCTCGTTTATTCAATGTTCTTTTACTGTTGTGAAAATCTAAATGCACCCTGAATTTCTGAATTGCTGCAGATCTGACCGTTTATATTTTTCTTTCTGCAGGATGGCAAGCCAAACTGCAATGAACAATGCTAACCTCCGAAAGTGAATATTCGAGGACAACCTGTCAACCAAAAGGCTGGCTGCCGTTCTTCTTGAAGTCAAAGTTCCCTTGGCGGGCTTGTAATGACAAATCTGTTACTCTTTAGCTTACAACATGTACCTAGTATCTTTGAAGTGATGCTCTGCTGTGAAGACAATTCATTAAGATATGCATTCCATGGTTATTCTGGTACTTTGTTGCGATTTCCATTCTTTCTCATGTGTATTTGATTCTGAAACGTCTGTACAAATTAGGAATGTTGGTGAATAGCAATATTTGCCTCGTTGACCTCTCTTTCTCAGTTTGTCAATCCATTATCTTCGAGATCGTTGCAATAGAATTAGGTCTGATCACTAAATATTTTTCACTTGTAGGAAGAAAAAGGAGAGCACGCCTGTTCAGTGTTCACAAAACTAATTCAATTGATTATTTACAGCAAAAGTTCCTACTGCTGAATGAACAGCATATTTGGCAAAAAAAAAAAATTGAAGAACGAAAAAGAAAATATCAACAGCATTAAGAAAGAGCTCTGCTACTATGTCGTATGAATAAGCCGCCTTGGCAAGGGGCCGATGCAACTGATATTAATCTCACTGCCCAGGTCTACCGTTTCATGACACCCAACACAAAGAGAACGTCTTCTCTGTCTTCCTTAAGCAGACGGACCTTCGTCTCGACGTTTATCAAGAGAGAGACGCGAAGTTGAAAGTGAAAACGGAAGGATGTCGGAGACGCCCCATGCTTGGTACTGAAGTGCTTCACTAACATCCTAAATGAGTCAATGTAGTTACAACGTGAAGAAGGGACATGAACAAGGAGACTGCAAGCTAAAAATAAAATAAGCGGCACCTGTAAGTTGTGCTGAAGAGAACCCTTTTCAGCCCTTGATAAGAAACGACATGGATTGAATTGAACCTTCCATTTGTACCAACTGCACAGGCACAACTAATACTGCTCCAGCAGGTATAATAGTACCTGATTTGAGGTGCAAGTCTAGAAAGTTGGAAAAGACTTCAGTTAAAGAACAGTTCAAAGCATTCCCACTGAAAAAAAAAATGAGAAGGTAAATGATGGGCATTATGTGAAACCCTCTTTAGCATGGAAGATGTGTGTTAGTCTGATGGAAAAATTTTCCATTACAAACATCAAATTGGTATACTTTTACCAAGAAATTAAATGTAAGTCCTTCCACTTGAATATCAAAGTAATGAATGACAATTGAATGGTCACTTATACCGACCATCTCAGCAGCACAAGGAAACCAGTCTCCCAGAATGAAGGAGCACCATGACATAAAATGTAGTCAAAGGGGGAGATACTGCGAGATTTCATGAAACTAAAAAGTTAACATTTCCCATGAATCATACCTCATCAGTACCTTAAGAATGCAACATACTGAAATGTTGATATGATGTAATTGGAGAAAAGAGAGGCATTCAGCGTTTTTTTGCTGACAATTTAACATAATCCCTTCATCAATATGCATAAAGATATTTCCAGTTTGACAGAAAATAAATGCAGCACAAAAATTAAAGAATCAACATTGCACCGCATATCTACAAAAAGTCATTTACTTATGCACTTTATTTGCACAAATTCCCAGTCAAATGCACCACCTAATGAATTCAGCAACATACCTGCATTAAGAGAGCACCTCTGCAGCAAAGGCCATGCCGGGAGAAGACGAGCGGATTCATAAATAGTGGCAAATAATAGCACCATCTCATCAAGGGGTCGATAGTCCTCTTTCTGTGACAATTTTCTTGCCGTGACAATCTCCAAGTAGATCTTTAAAACATGTTAAAAGTACAGTCATATAATGTGAACCAGGCTCTTCATAGAAAACAACACCAGCCTCGAAGCAAGCCAAACATGATTACCAAATCTTAACCAAAGTCATCCGATAGGAGCATCATTTTCACTATTAACTTCCTTATATGATAATGGCTCATGGCAAAACTAGGCTAGTGATTGTCAATCACCCAGATCAATCACTGCTTACCTTCTAAAATTTACCCATCTAGAACTGATATATAAAACATTGACTCATATAGCGACTTTCCATGTGCCTATTCTAGGTAGCAATTGCAGTGTTCTACCAATCTGAGCATATAGTTGGCCTGTAGCGTGACGGAAATATTTGTTTCCCCCCTTCACCAAATTTCCAGTGCTCTGGTTCGTGGTACCTCACGCCTCTAAACATTTAGGAAAAAAAAATGCAGCGTTTAAAGGCAATTCTTGCTTATAAAATGTTAAGCAGGGTGATGAAAGGGCACTTTGCTTACTTCTGAGCAAGGACTGGACCAGATTTCATGCAGCAAATATATACCCTAGGCTTCGATATGTGCCTCGTCAAAGTTGCTCCAAGTGTGGCTGCAGAGTGACAATTTAATCAAAATGAATTTTAACTGTGCCTAGATAATTTAACTATAAGCCATGAGAGAATTGATCTCTAAATAGTAGCATGTTCTAACGTCATACCAGCAAAAAAAATTTCTTTCAAAAGCTTTGTGATTATTTCTTGGCGGAATATAAATAGCAGGACATTTACAATTTCAAACTCAAAAGCATTTCGAAGGACAGGGGAAACTCTCTTCAGCAACTTCCATGTAGTACATTAGTGTTTAATAAGAGAGATCAATTCTACTCAGAAAGATGGATTACCTAAATATGTCAAAAGTTCAAGCAGGCAGCAACTCTGTGCTTCTAATCGTACATTAGTGTTTAATAAGAGAGATTGATTCTACTCCAGAAGATGGATTACATAAATATGTCAAAAGTTCAAGCACGCAGCACACTCTGTGCTTTTGGCCCACAAATTGACTTATACTTCAGCTAATTAAAAGTTCTCATATCATCTTTTGCAGAACAGTTCGCAGCTAATTAAGAGTATGCACTGCTCTGATCTTGGAAACATCATTTCCTCGGAAAGAAGAAAACGCACGAAAGTGCCTTCAAGTTGAAACCTTAAGAGATAAACACAACAAACTTTGGAAGAATAACTAGCATAGCTTTTTACCATTCAACATCGCCTGCTTCGTGCCATTGGTCCTCAAGAGGATCCAGAAGCCTCGATTTCGGTTTGTTCACGAGTAGCCGCGAGTGCCGCTGAGACGAAGCATCGGAGCCGGGAGGCAACGCCTCCTCCGCGCGCGAACTCGACGAAATCCTCGGGTTCTCGAGAGTTGGGTTTTCTTCGCACTGCTCGCGGACTGCTTCACCCGAGCTCTCCCGAAATGAGGCCGCGGAGGGCGATTCGGCGGAGATCAGCTTCGAAGGGATGGTCACCGGAGCGAATGGAGGACGCTGATTTCAGGGGACATTTGAGAGAAATTTCAATTCAGAGCGTGGAAGCGTGGAAACGACAGATCTGATTTGGGGATTTTCGTTTCTTCTTCGTTGGATTTCAGATAGAGAGAGAGAGAGAGAGAGGCGCAAGATCCTCTCATTGGGGAAAGTTGGGTTTTTGTTCTTTTTGTTCTTGCCGCTCAAATTTGAGCTGAAATTTTCCCCGGACGACGTGGCACAATCTCGGCCGTCGCTTTAAATCCGACGGTCGAGATTGATTTTATGTCACCCCTGCCATAGAGGAGCTATGGCAGGGGATCCGTTTCCGAAAAGAACTGCTTTATGAATTTATTTAAATGCTGGTCATCCAAAAAGAAAAATAATTGAAAAAGGAAATGACCGATGCCAAGTAATATGTTTTAAACTGACCATACTAAGTATGCGTAAGAGATCGGGCAAATTACTTTTGTTTTTGAAAGCCACCATTTTGAGGCATTATCTTATAGATTGCCCTACATGCTGAGAAGACGACACAAGCCAGAACATATGGATCGAGTTGCATCTCCCCAATTCAATTCCTCTCGGACATATTGAATCATGTTACTTGGGTTGGGTTGGGTATGAAAACTGATCTCCTCTAGCGAATCTAAAAGATAGCTCAAGCTAGAAGTCTAAATTCAAACTATTACACGCATCTTAGACTCCGTTCGTTGCGAGAAAATGAGGTATTTCTAGAAAATGATTTCAGACAGTCTTTTTTAGGAAATGCGACTATTTTTCAGTATTAGGCTAATACCTGAAAATGATTGCCATTCGATATGGAAATCGATTTCCACTGTGCATTCTTTTACTTCTTTTATTTTTATATATTTTTTAAAAAAATTGAATTTTCATTTTTAAATTTTCTTTTCTTCTTTAATTTTTTTTTCATTTTTTCTTTCCTTTCTCTTTCGGCCGATTGCCGGCCCTCAGGCGAGCTACAGCCTCGCCAGCCTCGAGCAAGGCTCAGTTCATTGGCCGCATAATGGCTAGTCGCCAAGTTGCCTGCCATCGTCAAGGGCCGCGGCGCCAGCAGAAGAAGAAGGAGAAAGGAAAAGAAACAAAAAGAATATAAAATAGAATATAAAGAGTCCAGAAGGAAAGAAGAGGAGAGTAATTTTCACTTAAAAAAAAATCATGTTTACCATTTTGAAGTATTTTTTCATTGATGGAAAATATTTCCTTAAACCATTTTATTTTCCATGGATGAATGCGAGAAAATCCAAAAAAAATATTTTCCTAGAAATTATTTTTTGCGAAACGAAGAGAACCTTAAGTGGAGGTCAAGTTTCCCCTAGAGTTGGTGGTGGTTGCCACTAACAACCACCCCACTCCTCCACAACCATCCCCGCAACCCAGAACCCCCCCCCCCCCCCCCCCCTCGACAAACTTTTTTTGTCTAAAAAAAATCCTTAAGTTTATGTCCAATCCAAATCTACCTCGAACTTTTTTTTTTGCCTCAGAAAATACCCTAAACGTTCAATCTAGTCCCAAACCTACTTGAATTTTTTTTTTGTCTTAGAAAAATACCCAAAATTTGGGTTCAGTCCAAATCTACCCTGAACATTTTTTTTTCTAAGAGAAAATTCACCAATTTTTACTCTAATCTCAAATATACCCCCATTAGCCCTATGCTCAAAAATTGCATTAGGTCATCATTAACTTTGATATCTGAGAATGGTTTCATTTTGGAGAACTTCAACAATTTTTATTTGAGTGAATTTGTTATTCACATGGAAATGCCACGTTGGTTCGTATATATTGCTTCATTACTTTGCCAATGTGGATTTTTTTTCGACGTGAAATGCCACATCAAGTTGGAACTGGATCACGGGATAAATTTGAGAATAAATTGAAATTTTGTAAATTTGATTAGACAAATCCGGGCAGATTTGTGTTGGACCTAAAGTTCGGAATTTTTCCTGAGACAAAAAAGAGTTTGGGACAGATTTAGGACTAGACCAAAATTTGGAGGTTTTTCAAGACAAAAAAAAATCAAGGCGAATTTGGGACTGAACCGAAAGTTGAAAGTTTTTTCTGAGACAACAAAAGTTTGGGGTAGATTTTGGACTGGAGATAAAGTTGAGGGTTTTTTTAGGGAATTAGCCCTTCACTGACATAGACACTTTGGTCATTTTAAATATCTTTTCTTCGGTAGTGGTCTTTGGTTATTAATTCTCATGTTGCACAACTCATAAAATTATAAAGTTATCGATGACGTAGCTCGCAACAACACCTAGAGGGGGGGTGAATAGGTGCTTCTGAATGATTCGAGATATAAGCGCAAGCAAGCACAGAAGCCAAGTATTGAAACTAAACAGATATAGTATGCACACGATAAAGGAGTTCAGAAGGAGAAATGTGCACACAGATTATAGTGTTCGGCTATAGTAAGCTTACGTCCACTCTCCACGATGACAGCCGATTGCTGGATTTCACTATAATGATCACGAGATTACATGAACTTCTCTCAATTTACTCACAACAGTATTTCCACGAGAAGTTTAAAAGCTATCTCAACAGTTTTGCTCGTCTCTTTCTTTTTCATACATCTCTCATTTTAAACGAATACCAGCACTCTCCTTTTATACCCCTTTCACATCGAACTAGCCGTTGTTCAGGTGCCCATGGGGATCACTCGTCAACTCTTCAATCAACCCTGATGGATGCGAGATAAAACTTGGAAAGATGATAGATAGCCGTTGAAGAAAGATTTTGGTAACTTCTATCAAAACATTAGTCGCCCATCAACTAAATCTTCAGTTTCATTTGCCGTGAGATGTGAATCTTTGAGGAAGGAAAGAAGGCTCATAATCTACCGTCCCCCCCCCCCCCCCCCCCACCCCCGCCCGCCCTATCAAGGATTCCGTCCTAATAAAAGATGGACAATCATCTGTTGATCGAATCCTTCCCTTCCCGTAATTTATCGGAAATCATCGGGAACTTTTCGTCAGTCGTGGGTCTTCTTCGCTAGTTGCAGAATCTGAAAAGCTGTTCAAGAAATATCTTTTAAACTATTGAAGTCTCTGAATCTGATTCCAGCACGTTTCTGTGAGTCTGAGCTCTTACGGAGCCTACTGTCGAGTCTCACATGGTCTTCTGAGTCTTAAAAGGCAATGCGGTCCTCCATCTGGAATCCATTTAAGGCAGTCAACACTTTATCTGGATTATTCCGACCAGACCTCCTCTTCTGATTCTCTTAGAGGCAAAGCATAGTTACTCCTTCTGACCAATTAGAAGCATTATGGTGACGACTCTCCTGAGTACTGAACGCAGTTGTGGGATATACAAGGCTCTTTTACACGTGATTTCTGCAAGGAAAATATTCCCATTTTTTCTATTTACGTAGACTTCTCGAAAAACTAGTTTTGTCAGAATCAAAACATTCTGGGCGGGATAGTTTCCTTAACAAGCTCCCCCTTTTGATGATTGATAAACTCCTTCGAGTTCAAGGCAATCGATAAAGTAAAATGATTTAAGCACGAAAGATTCTTTATAATGAAATGAGAAAAATATAAGAATCGTTAATTAATAAAGGTGGATAAAAACTAAAATAAAAAACTTTCGAGAAGAGCAACAAGGTGAGCGATATTATGCTTCTGAAAAAGATATCCCGAACCTGCTGCGGTTTGCCACATTGTTATGAATTTAGCCACCGTACAAACGGTTCATTGCCTTCTCCCGCGATTGTTATAGTTTAGCCACTGGAAAAACAATTCATGCCGATCTCCCCCTTTTTGTCATCAACAAAATGAGATATAGATAAATAAATGAGAATATAAATAATTAATAAGCGCTCAAGAACAATGTGTAAGGAAAAATAATTTAAGAAAGAGTGGGCTCGTCATCATCCATGTGGCTTCATCTTGAGGTTGCTGTTCTTGGATACCTGAAATTGGTGAAATCTGTCTAGACGTCTATTTGGCACAAAGCAAACGGCAAAGGTCTTCTTGACCAAATTTCCAACGCGCTAGTTTAGCCCTCGACCTTTGCCTCTCGAAATGCTGCATATGTTCTCTGTGTCCTGTTCCAATCGAGCTCATCACTCGAACTTCAGTCGTAGAGTCTGAATATCTGTTGGAATTTGAAGCAGGAAGATTGTCAGATTCTCGATGAGTAATGACAAGTTCTGAAGCAATGTCTGCATTATATGAAGTTGAGCGTCAGATGGCTGTGGCTGTTCGATCAGCTATTGGTTCTGAAAGGTTGTTCCTCAGCTGTTTGATCGGAAGACGGTTTCTCAACTGGTGGTCCTGAAACCGTGTTTTTCAATAGCTGTTTCTTAAGTGGTTTCTTTTGAAGGCTGTTCTTCAGCGAAAGGTTCAGAAGACTGGTTGTCAGCGGTTGGTTTTGGGGTTGAGATGAGGACGCGCCTTGATTTGTTTGGCTCTAAGTCTTGAAGAGCCTGGAGAAAATACTCTGACAGGAAACTTCTTCTGAAGAATAATTGGTAGGTCTCTTCTGGGATCTCTCCCCCTGCATCGAGAAGACTTAGAACTCTTGCAGCTTCCATCTGTCGTGCAAAAAGTGCTTCGTCATCTTCCTTCAGGCACTCCCTTCAGTTGTTCCAGAACGCCCCCTGGAGGTTGTGCAAGAGGTGTAGCTTCTGAACGAGGTTCTCCTGTTCAACCTCCATCTGAAACGTGTTCCTCAGTTAGCTGAAGGTTCCTCTGCTGCTAATCTTTTCTGCTTCTCCTTCTGTAATTTGTTTTCTTAGTAGACCATGATTCCTTCTGAAGGGTCAATTTTCTTTGTTTCTTTGGTGATCAGCCACTTTTTTTGAGAGGGTGTTCATCATTGTCAGATTCAGAATCTGCTTTGAGGAAGAGATTGCTCTGATCTTCTTTTCCTGAACCTTGTCGCCATAACCTCCTTCTTTTGGCTGATTTCTCATCTTTCTCAATTTCCACGGTACTTTTCCGTGACTTGTTGTACCACTGGCCATCTTTCAGTTTGAAGCCCATCTTTTGAAAGCATTTTCAGCTCCACCAGTTTTGACTTGAACCTTTTTCACTGTAAAGAGG
>JAGVVM010001166.1:0-49672 GCA_019149425.1 Psidium friedrichsthalianum | reverse complement strand
GACGACGACGACGACAAAACACGCCCTCCGTTTCGCACTTTCTCCTCCCGTTCTTCTTCTCATGCATCTCTCCTGAATTTCAACTCGCCGTTCTCTGATGTGAATCTGAAGGACGGCTGCAGCAACATGATGAATATTAGCCTGGATTGGCTACAAGGTATAGTGTTGATCTCGAACATGTTCTTTTCTATCATTGCGACATAGAACTTAGTCCTGCAAATCCATGCAGATCATGATGTCTTTGCGCACGATGAGGCGACTTCTCCGAGCTCGGTGAACTCTCCGAAGTACTCGAATTTCAGCTACTGCTCAGGCGATGAAGACGATTATGATACAAGTCCCCGCGGGGACAATTGTTGCTTCATGAAAACCCACCAATCCACGAGATTCTGTCCCGAAGAGCGCAAGAGAGTGAACGATAATTACCGATGGTACAATGAGCGGCTCGACGCTCGGAGAGGCCAACATTCCGCGAATCACAAGCAGAAGATAACACGGATGCAGTCGCTCATGGTGTCCGGAGCCAGCTGTTGCACCGTACCCTTGTGGAGGAGATCAACAAGAGGCGCATGTTCAGGACCGTCGGAGCGGTTGAAAACATCGGATTCCAAGAACCCTGTGACTTAGCCGGGACTTCTTACAGAAATAGCGAGAAGCCACGACTCGAATGGTGAAGTCGCTACTTCGGTCTCCTCCCCAAACGCCATACATGGTCTTGGTGGTGGTTTTTTCCTATACATAATCGCGTAACTTGTGTGATTGGTAATGCCTTGGACGAACATATGAGTATTGTGTTTAATATGGTGCTTATGCTGTGTATTTGAAGTGTGTTGCAGCTCTGTGATTGTATGAACCTTGGAATATTTGGCTTGCATGCATTTGTAATGGAAAATATCAGGGGAATAAGAACTAAAATTATAAGTATTTTTAAGTATTCTAATTTTTAAAGATAATACATGTCAGCATTATGCATGATATTCTTAAGCTGAAACATTGACGAGCAGGTAATACCCACATCAATAATTAGCCAATGAAAGATATTCATTATCAATAATAATTCATGTCTAAACATTTTCATGAAAGATTTTAAAAAATGTTTTCCTGCATTCATTTTTCTAAGTGATATGGACGGTTATTTTCAAGAAAATATTTTTCAAATCACTCATTTTCAACGAAACAAATAAAGTCTTATATACGGCCAGTTTGCAGTGCGGCATCATACTCAAAGATAAGTGAAAGAGGGGAAAAAAAAAACGTAAGAACATCTGCTTCGATGGTCTTAAGTCATTACTAAGCATGTGGGGAATATAATTTCCGAGTCGACTTGAGAAACCAGCTCAACTCACTGAAAAACTCAACCGAACCGAGTTTATCGAAAACTTCATCGACACAACCCCCATTGGTTTGAGTCTGAGACAACGCGCACCTGAGGAAAACCTCGATTATGAAGTAACTCGAACCGATCTGACCCGAACCGGAGATGAACCGAATCTAACATTAGCCCTGAATGCGAAGTAAGCGAACCGCAATGAACCTGAAATACCATGATAATAATTTTGACACACATCGAACATGAAACCGGAGATAAAAATGAGTCCAAACTCTTCAAAACCAGAGGAAATTCGTAACGGAGCACACCGCGCACCCAAATCGGGCTCATCCAAAGAAAATGAACTCATAAAGATGAAACGAAAGTTGATTGACCTGAACCCGGGCTTGATCCTTATTCAAGAAGGAAAATCCGAAACGGCTGATAAACCTAAAACCAAATCCAACTCGAATGATCTTATCCAAAATCGATTCGATCCGCCCATTTGTCATCCCTATTCTAAAACACACAGACCACGACTTAACTCATTTGCGAGCTAACGATGGGGAAAGACCTTTATGTGTCAAAAGGATCTCCATATCAAAACACAATAAACGTTTAGGTATGAGAAATCGCAGGGGGTAGGCTCTTCCCATATATTCACCCTATCTATGTGAGATGTGACTTTGATGAGTAACGATTCCTTTTTATCACAAAAGACAACTAATCAAAGCATATCGGAATATGGGCTTCTTCCTTAGCAAGGGGTGTTATCCAAATGGTCCGTGGTCAGGATGGTCGGTGTACATCCGTGAAGAATTAGCCGAATCGAAGTAGTCAAGCATAAGATGCGCTTGTTATAAAAGGATGAATTCTTGTAAAGTTCCATAAGGGTAAAGACCTATCTGTTGACTCTAGAGTAGCTAAAAACACCATCTAAGATTCCAAACCTCAATTGGAACTAGAAGAAACAAAGGCAATAAATGGTCAGGTGCCAGAAATTGCTTTACTCAAATTCGATTCGATATACCCATTTGTCATTTCTGCTCTATAAGCACGCGGACCACAATTCAATTTATTTGCGACTTAATGATAGAAAAAGACCTTTATGTGTCAAAGGATCTCCATATCAAAACACAATAAACGTTTAGGTATGAGAAATCGCAGGGGGTAGGCTCCCATATATTCACCCTATCTATGTGAGATGTGACTCTGATGAGTAACGATTCCTTTTTAATCACAAAAGACAACTAATTAAAGCATATCGGAATATGGGCGTCTTCCTTAGCAAGGGGTGTTATCCAAATGGTCCGTGTCAGGATGGTCGGTGTACTCCGTGAAGAATTAGCCGAATCGAAGTAGTCAAGCATAAGATGCGCTTGGTTATAAAAAGGATGAATTCTTGTAAAGTTCCATAAGGGTAAAGACCTATCTGTTGACTCTAGAGTAGCTAAAACACCATCTAAGATTCCAAACCTCAATTGGAACTAGAAGAAACAAAGGCAATAAATGGTCAGGTGCCAGAAATTGCTTTACTCAAATTCGATTCGATATACCCATTTGTCATTTCTGCTCTATAAGCACGCGGACCACAATTCAATTTATTTGCGACTTAATGGTAGAAAAAGACCTTTATGTGTCGAAGGATCTCCATATAAAAAAAAATAAATGATTAGGTACGAGAAATTACAGGGTAGGCTCCTATATATGTTTGATCTCCATATAAAAATAAATAAATGATTAGGTACGAGAAATTACAAGGGTAGGCTCCTATATATGTTTACCCTATTCATGACAGATGTGACCCTAATTAGGGCTTAATTTTCTAAAAAAAAAACAACTTTATTTCATTATTCAAATCTGCCTTGAACTTTTTTTTTCTTTAAAAAAAATCCATAACTTTAGATTTAATCCCAAATTTGTCATGAATTTTTTTTGTATTAGGAAAATCATAAACTTTAGGTCTAGGCCCAAATCTACCTCGAACTTTTTAATCTAAGAAAAAGTCATCAATTTTTATTCTAATCTAAAATCTGCCCCATTAGCCCTCTGTTCAAAATCACTTCTAGTCATCTCTAATTTTCATATCGTACAACGATTTCATTTTGGAGAGTTCCTTTATTGGGGCGGATTTGTTATCCACATGAAAATGCTACGTCACTCTATACCTATTGACCCATTACTTTACTAATGTGGGGTTTATCGATGCGAAAATGCCATCTTAAGTTAGGACTGTTCCTAAAGTTTGGGGTAGATTTAGGACTGTTTCTAAAGTTTGGCGATTTTTCGAGATAAAAAAATTTAGGGACAGATTTGGGACTGGACCTAAAGTTGAGGGTTTTATCTAAAACAAAAAAAAATTTCCACGGTAGATTTGGTACTAGGCCTAAAAAGTTAGGAGTTCTTCAGCGAGTTAGGCCTCCTAATCAGTGGCGACTCCTTTTAATCACAGAGGATGAGCATCACTAGTAGAGTGAACAACCAAAACCATTAAACCCTAACTAATTAACGCACTTCGGAATATGGGTTTCTTCCTTAGCAAGGAGTGCTGCCCAAATGGTCCTTGGGCGGGACGTGGGCGTATACATTCGCGAGGGATTAGTCGAATCGAAATAGCCAAGCATAAAGATGCGCTTGGTTAAAAACAAGGACACGTCCTTGTTAATGTTCCATAAGGGTAACGTAAAGCTCTGCCCATCTGTCTGGCTCTAGAGTAGCTAAAAAAACCCATCTACTATTGCGAACCTCAGTTTAATTTGGCCAAGGCAAGCCTATTGAGTACCTATCAAGGCTTAAATGAGAGAGCAGAGGGGTCGTTCACGACTTGTCAGCTAATGACCAATAATTCACATTGCCGACTCCAACTACAATCTCACATGATTCGAGAAATTATATGATTGGACAGCTGATCAGAGCCATTTACGTCTTCATTGGATGTACTTGTTGCCCCCACGAAAGCAATCGATCGATGTCTTTCGGCTCCGGGCAGTTGAATTGGCGAGACTCATCGGTTTTGGTTGATTAGGGTTCGATCATCGTTGCCCCCCAGTAGAGATTCGGTTCCTCTTTTGTGAAATTGATCATTTAGGCTGGTGATTCAAGATCAGGCAAACATTATAATTACTATGTTAATCAAAAGATTCAGCCAATTCTTCATTTATTTATTTTTACTATTTTAGAAAAAGAGAAAAGAACAACAGGAGTGCCATAAGTTTTTCTTAACTCACTTTAGTATCACATCAAATATAATCAATCATTTGAGTGACATTTCGAAAAAATCAACCAACGTGGATTTTTTACTTAATTTTTTTATGCAACGTGAAATTTTTAATAATAAACAAAAGTCTCACGCGGGTGATAGTATTTTATTTTATTATTTTTATTTTTCATTTTCTCTTTGATTTTTTGCTTTGCCGGCAAGGGTCGTCAATGACCCTAGGCAGCTGTGAAGGCCCTCGCTAAGGGCTTCGTGGCGAGGGCAATGCGGCCCTCGCCCAAGACCTTCGTGGCCACAAAGGTCGTGGGCAAGGCCTTTGCAACTAGTGAGGCCTGTTGGTGACCCTTGCTAGCTGAAAAAAAAAAAAAAGAGGGGAAAAATGAATAGAAAAGAAAAATAAAAAGATATGTCCACATCAGATTTTTCAGCATCCACGTCGGATTTCCTATGAGGCAAATCACTAATGACATGTTAGTGAAAAAAATTATTGCACTCAAGTTAACACCATATGAAAGTTATGGTACTCTCGCCGTTTTTATCCTGAATTATCAAGTTTGGTTGATTTTGTTGGAAATATTAATTGATTGTAATCTACTTATTGAAGATTAATTAGAGATTTCCTCTGATTAATTGAAGTGTTTTAGGAAGATTCAAATCTATATTTTTTCTTTCCTTTTATTTCTCATCTGGTCAATATTATAAATGTACAGTTTACTCTTACAAAGAGATACAATTAGAGATCACAATTTGCTCTCTATTTTCTATTCCTATTCTCCTTCTTTCATGGTATCAGAGTGATCTTCCTGGCCTTGCTTCCGCTCCCTTTTTTGATTGCCTTTTTCTTCTTGCTGCAATCCAAATCTGCAAGAAACAGTCTAGAACCACGTGTGAAAACCAAACCCTTTTTTGATACCATGAAAAACAAGAAACAGCTTACCGAAGAGAGTCACAATCGTTCGGGTGTGGAGGATTTGCCTTTAGGAATAGCTTACATCGGTAGAGAAATAGAGACAAAGGTGATTGGTCATCAAACAATGATAGTGGCAAAGGAAGAGAGAGAGGTTTTTGTGTCGAGGTTTCATTGAAGACTGCATCATATGGAATTTTGGTGAAGTGGGAGAAAATAAGTTATGTGGCTGAGTATGAACTTTTACCATTTGATTGTTGGTATCAACTCGTTACTAAAATTTGCATTTGCCCCTAATTGTAGAGTTAATGGTCCAGCCCATTTCACATGAATCAAGCTTTCCAGGAGTACTCAAAGTAATCACACAATGTGATAACTATTTGGGAATAGATGTTAGTTTATAAATTACTCAACAAAATATTTTCCATTCAATGTGAGACTTGGGATGTCACAAATTCCTACTTTAATAACCGACATCCTATTTCCCTATTTGATGCATGGTTTGGTTAATTCATATCCTATATGTCATCCTTGATATCTGTCAGTAATTGTACCTTGTTCGAGTCCCGTTCTCTAAGGCGACAACTCCCTACCTCCGTTGAATTAGATGTGGGCCTAATCTGACCACAACTCATACATATGCTAGTAGGAGTCTTGCTCTAAACATCTTCTGTAATGACACGACCCATTTAAAGTGAGATAAACCTCCAAAAGGATTACCCAAAGTAACTACATAAAACGATGACAGCTTATGTGTCACTTAACAAGGCTTCTTCCATCGGAGAGAGGATTTGAAACGTCACACCGATTCTTTATTTGGTTCCACAAAATTTCGAAAAATAACTAATGCCGGTGTAAATCAGTGATGCCAGACGGATCGAGTCGTTGGAATAGATGTATTGAGCTCTCTCTCTCTATATACATTTGAAAAACTTACTGGTGACCACCGCCAAGGGATTTAATATCTATCTCCGGATGTGATGCGACCCTCATTTCGTGCAACCGAAGTTCAAAAAGATGGCCAAGGTAATGATGCCAACTCCTTTCCCGATAAGGATGTGTTAACCAATTCCTTCCGTAGGATTGGTGATGGGTTTGGAATATCTTACATGACAGAAAGGCGAGGGAAAACAAAGCTGAGATGACTAAAATAGGATGTCCACGTCAATCATAATCAAATCTTCCACCAATATATATATATATATATATATATATATATATATATATATATATATATATATATATATATATATATTGGTGGAAGATTTGATTATGATTGACGTGGACATCCTATTTTAGTCATCTCAGCTTTGTTTTCCCTCGCCTTTCTGTCATGTAAGATATTCCAAACCCATCACCAATCCTACGGAAGGAATTGGTTAACACATCCTTATCGGGAAAGGAGTTGGCATCATTACCTTGGCCATCTTTTGAACTTCGGTTGCACGAAATGAGGGTCGCATCACATCCGGAGATAGATATTAAATCCCTTGGCGGTGGTCACCAGCTAAGTTTTCAAATGTATATAGAGAGAGAGAGCTCAATACATCTATTCCAACGACTCGATCCGTCTGGCATCACTGATTTACACCGGCATTAGTTATTTTTCGAAATTTTGTGGAACCAAATAAAGAATCGGTGTGACGTTTCAAATCCTCTCTCCGATGGAAGAAGCCTTGTTAAGTGACACATAAGCTGTCATCGTTTTATGTAGTTACTTTGGGTAATCCTTTTGGAGGTTTATCTCACTTTAAATGGGTCGTGTCATTACAGAAGATGTTTAGAGCAAGACTCCTACTAGCATATGTATGAGTTGTGGTCAGATTAGGCCCACATCTAATTCAACGGAGGTAGGGAGTTGTCGCCTTAGAGAACGGGACTCGAACAAGGTACAATTACTGACAGATATCAAGGATGACATATAGGATATGAATTAACCAAACCATGCATCAAATAGGGAAATAGGATGTCGGTTATTAAAGTAGGAATTTGTGACATCCCAAGTCTCACATTGAATGGAAAAATATTTTGTTGAGTAATTTATAAACTAACATCTATTCCCAAATAGTTATCACATTGTGTGATTACTTTGAGTACTCCTGAAAGCTTGATTCATGTGAAATGGGCTGGACCATTAACTCTACAATTAGGGGCAAATGCAAATTTTAGTAACGAGTTGATACCAACAATCAAATGGTAAAAGTTCATACTCAGCCACATAACTTATTTTCTCCCACTTCACCAAAATTCCATATGATGCAGTCTTCAATGAAACCTCGACACAAAAACCTCTCTCTCTTCCTTTGCCACTATCATTGTTTGATGACCAATCACCTTTGTCTCTATTTCTCTACCGATGTAAGCTATTCCTAAAGGCAAATCCTCCACACCCGAACGATTGTGACTCTCTTCGGTAAGCTGTTTCTTGTTTTTCATGGTATCAAAAAAGGGTTTGGTTTTTCACACGTGGTTCTAGACTGTTTCTTGCAGATTTGGATTGCAGCAAGAAGAAAAAGGCAATCAAAAAAGGGAGCGGAAGCAAGGCCAGGAAGATCACTCTGATACCATGAAAGAAGGAGAATAGGAATAGAAAATAGAGAGCAAATTGTGATCTCTAATTGTATCTCTTTGTAAGAGTAAACTGTACATTTATAATATTGACCAGATGAGAAATAAAGGAAAGAAAAAATATAGATTTGAATCTTCCTAAAACACTTCAATTAATCAGAGGAAATCTCTAATTAATCTTCAATTAAGTAGATTACAATCAATTAATATTTCCAACAAAATCAACCAAACTTGATAATTCAGGATAAAAACGGCGAGAGTACCATAACTTTCATATGGTGTTAACTTGAGTGCAATAATTTTTTTCACTAACATGTCATTAGTGATTTGCCTCATAGAAATCCGACGTGGATGCTGAAAAATCTGATGTGGACATATCTTTTTTATTTTTCTTTTCTATTCATTTTTCCCCTCTTTTTTTTTTTTTTTCAGCTAGCAAGGGTCACCAACAGGCCTCACTAGTTGCAAAGGCCTTGCCCACGACCTTTGTGGCCACGAAGGTCTTGGGCGAGGGCCGCATTGCCCTCGCCACGAAGCCCTTAGCGAGGGCCTTCACAGCTGCCTAGGGTCATTGACGACCCTTGCCGGCAAAGCAAAAAATCAAAGAGAAAATGAAAAATAAAAATAATAAAATAAAATACTATCACCCGCGTGAGACTTTTGTTTATTATTAAAAATTTCACGTTGCATAAAAAAATTAAGTAAAAAATCCACGTTGGTTGATTTTTTCGAAATGTCACTCAAATGATTGATTATATTTTGATGTGATACTAAAGTGATTAAGAAAAACTTATGGCACTCCTGTTGTTCTTTTCTCTTTTTCTAAAATAGTAAAAATAAATAAATGAAGAATTGGCTGAATCTTTTGATTAACATAGTAATTATAATTGTTTGCCTGATCTTGAATCACCAGCCTAAATGATCAATTTCACAAAAGAGGAACCGAATCTCTACTGGGGGGCAACGATGATCGAACCTAATCAACCAAAACCGATGAGTCTCGCCAATTCAACTGCCCCGGAGCCGAAAGACATCGATCGATTGCTTTCGTGGGGCAACAAGTACATCCAATGAAGACGTAAATGGCTCTGATCAGCTGTCCAATCATATAATTTCTCGAATCATGTGAGATTGTAGTTGGAGTCGGCAATGTGAATTATTGGTCATTAGCTGACAAGTCGTGAACGACCCCTCTGCTCTCTCATTTAAGCCTTGATAGGTACTCAATAGGCTTGCCTTGGCCAAATTAAACTGAGGTTCGCAATAGTAGATGGGTTTTTTTAGCTACTCTAGAGCCAGACAGATGGGCAGAGCTTTACGTTACCCTTATGGAACATTAACAAGGACGTGTCCTTGTTTTTAACCAAGCGCATCTTTATGCTTGGCTATTTCGATTCGACTAATCCCTCGCGAATGTATACGCCCACGTCCCGCCCAAGGACCATTTGGGCAGCACTCCTTGCTAAGAAGAAACCCATATTCCGAAGTGCGTTAATTAGTTAGGGTTTAATGGTTTTGGTTGTTCACTCTACTAGTGATGCTCATCCTCTGTGATTAAAAGGAGTCGCCACTGATTAGGAGGCCTAACTCGCTGAAGAACTCCTAACTTTTTAGGCCTAGTACCAAATCTACCGTGGAAATTTTTTTTTGTTTTAGATAAAACCCTCAACTTTAGGTCCAGTCCCAAATCTGTCCCTAAATTTTTTTATCTCGAAAAATCGCCAAACTTTAGAAACAGTCCTAAATCTACCCCAAACTTTAGGAACAGTCCTAACTTAAGATGGCATTTTCGCATCGATAAACCCCACATTAGTAAAGTAATGGGTCAATAGGTATAGAGTGACGTAGCATTTTCATGTGGATAACAAATCCGCCCCAATAAAGGAACTCTCCAAAATGAATCGTTGTACGATATGAAAATTAGAGATGACTAGAAGTGATTTTTGAACAGAGGGCTAATGGGGCAGATTTTAGATTAGAATAAAAATTGATGACTTTTTCTTAGATTAAAAAGTTCGAGGTAGATTTGGGCCTAGACCTAAAGTTTATGATTTTCCTAATACAAAAAAAATTCATGACAAATTTGGGATTAAATCTAAAGTTATGGATTTTTTTAAAGAAAAAAAAAGTTCAAGGCAGATTTGAATAATGAAATAAAGTTGTTTTTTTTTTAGAAAATTAAGCCCTAATTAGGGTCACATCTGTCATGAATAGGGTAAACATATATAGGAGCCTACCCTTGTAATTTCTCGTACCTAATCATTTATTTATTTTTATATGGAGATCAAACATATATAGGAGCCTACCCCTGTAATTTCTCGTACCTAATCATTTATTTTTTTTTATATGGAGATCCTTCGACACATAAAGGTCTTTTTCTACCATTAAGTCGCAAATAAATTGAATTGTGGTCCGCGTGCTTATAGAGCAGAAATGACAAATGGGTATATCGAATCGAATTTGAGTAAGCAATTTCTGGCACCTGACCATTTATTGCCTTTGTTTCTTCTAGTTCCAATTGAGGTTTGGAATCTTAGATGGTGTTTTTTTAGCTACTCTAGAGTCAACAGATAGGTCTTTACCCTTATGGAACTTTACAAGAATTCATCCTTTTTATAACCAAGCGCATCTTATGCTTGACTACTTCGATTCGGCTAATTCTTCACGGATGTACACCGACCATCCTGACCACGGACCATTTGGATAACACCCCTTGCTAAGGAAGACGCCCATATTCCGATATGCTTTAATTAGTTGTCTTTTGTGATAAAAAGGAATCGTTACTCATCAGAGTCACATCTCACATAGATAGGGTGAATATATGGGAGCCTACCCCCTGCGATTTCTCATACCTAAACGTTTATTGTGTTTTGATATGGAGATCCTTTGACACATAAAGGTCTTTTTCTATCATTAAGTCGCAAATAAATTGAATTGTGGTCCGCGTGCTTATAGAGCAGAAATGACAAATGGGTATATCGAATCGAATTTGAGTAAAGCAATTTCTGGCACCTGACCATTTATTGCCTTTGTTTCTTCTAGTTCAATTGAGTTTGGAATCTTAGATGGTGTTTTTAGCTACTCTAGAGTCAACAGATAGGTCTTTACCCTTATGGAACTTTACAAGAATTCATCCTTTTTATAACCAAGCGCATCTTATGCTTGACTACTTCGATTCGGCTAATTCTTCACGGATGTACACCGACCATCCTGACCACGGACCATTTGGATAACACCCCTTGCTAAGGAAGAACCCATATTCCGATATGCTTTGATTAGTTGTCTTTTGTGATAAAAAGGAATCGTTACTCATCAAAGTCACATCTCACATAGATAGGGTGAATATATGGGAAGAGCCTACCCCCTGCGATTTCTCATACCTAAACGTTTATTGTGTTTTGATATGGAGATCCTTTTGACACATAAAGGTCTTTCCCCATCGTTAGCTCGCAAATGAGTTAAGTCGTGGTCTGTGTGTTTTTAGAATAGGGATGACAAATGGGCGGATCGAATCGATTTTGGATAAGATCATTTCGAGTTGGATTTGGTTTTAGGTTTATCAGCCGTTTCGGATTTTTCCTTCTTGAATAAGGATCAAGCCCGGGTTCAGGTCAATCAACTTTCGTTTCATCTTTATGAGTTCATTTTCTTTGGATGAGCCCGATTTGGGTGCGCGGTGTGCTCCGTTACGAATTTCCTCTGGTTTTGAAGAGTTTGGACTCATTTTTATCTCCGGTTTCATGTTCGATGGTGTCAAAATTATTATCATGGTATTTCAGGTTCATTGCGGTTCGCTTACTTCGCATTCAGGGCTAATGTTAGATTCGGTTCATCTCCGGTTCGGGTCAGATCGGTTTTCGAGTTACTTCATAATCGAGGTTTTCCTCAGGTGCGCGTTGTCTCAGACTCAAACCCAATGGGGGTTTGTGTCGATGAAGTTTTCGATAAACTCGGTTCGGTTGAGTTTTTCAGTGAGTTGAGCTGGTTTCTCAAGTCGACTCGGAAATTATATTCCCCACATGCTTAGTAATGACTTAAGACCATCGAAGCAGATGTTCTTACGTTTTTTTTTTCCCCTCTTTCACTTATCTTTGAGTATGATGCCGCACTGCAAACTGGCCGTATATAAGACTTTATTTGTTTCGTTGAAAATGAGTGATTTGAAAAATATTTTCTTGAAAATAACCGTCCATATCACTTAGAAAAATGAATGCAGGAAAACATTTTTTTAAAATCTTTCATGAAAATGTTTAGACATGAATTATTATTGATAATGAATATCTTTCATTGGCTAATTATTGATGTGGGTATTACCTGCTCGTCAATGTTTCAGCTTAAGAATATCATGCATAATGCTGACATGTATTATCTTTAAAAATTAGAATACTTAAAAATACTTATAATTTTAGTTCTTATTCCCCTGATATTTTCCATTACAAATGCATGCAAGCCAAATATTCCAAGGTTCATACAATCACAGAGCTGCAACACACTTCAAATACACAGCATAAGCACCATATTAAACACAATACTCATATGTTCGTCCAAGGCATTACCAATCACACAAGTTACGCGATTATGTATAGGAAAAAACCACCACCAAGACCATGTATGGCGTTTGGGGAGGAGACCGAAGTAGCGACTTCACCATTCGAGTCGTGGCTTCTCGCTATTTTCTGTAAGAAGTCCCGGCTAAGTCACAGGGTTCTTGGAATCCGATGTTTTCAACCGCTCCGACGGTCCTGAACATGCGCCTCTTGTTGATCTCCTCCACAAGGGTACGGTGCAACAGCTGGCTCCGGACATCCATGAGCGACTGCATCCGTGTTATCTTCTGCTTGTGATTCGCGGAATGTTGGCCTCTCCGAGCGTCGAGCCGCTCATTGTACCATCGGTAATTATCGTTCACTCTCTTGCGCTCTTCGGGACAGAATCTCGTGGATTGGTGGGTTTTTCATGAAGCAACAATTGTCCCCGCGGGGACTTGTATCATAATCGTCTTCATCGCCTGAGCAGTAGCTGAAATTCGAGTACTTCGGAGAGTTCACCGAGCTCGGAGAAGTCGCCTCATCGTGCGCAAAGACATCATGATCTGCATGGATTTGCAGGACTAAGTTCTATGTCGCAATGATAGAAAAGAACATGTTCGAGATCAACACTATACCTTGTAGCCAATCCAGGCTAATATTCATCATGTTGCTGCAGCCGTCCTTCAGATTCACATCAGAGAACGGCGAGTTGAAATTCAGGAGAGATGCATGAGAAGAAGAACGGGAGGAGAAAGTGCGAAACGGAGGGCGTGTTTTGTCGTCGTCGTCGTCTTCCGTAACTGTAGCTATGGTGGTCGTTCTTTAGTGGAAAGGCCGGACTTTTCCCACGTCGGGACGAGAGAAGATATCTCCTCCTCGATCATCTCGGCAATCTCCACTGGCTCCCGATCCGAGATTTCTAGTTCCCTCACCATCTCCATGCCACATCTAGGGCGGTGTCGTTCACGATATCGAAGGGAAAGTATATGTTTCTCGCATGTCCTGTTATGGCACAAACAAATTTGAGAACATTGAGTGCAAACATAACAAGAATCCATGCACGTACCATCTTTTCAGTAATTTGCACTTTGGATAGATGGCGTCGTCTTCCGAATTCATAGATCCGTGATCGTCATATCGGTATTCCTCGAAGATTGGCCACAATTTGTTGGGCGGCAACATTAAATCAGTCGCTGCCATCGTTTTAGGAGTTGAACTTCCACTAGAGCTTTTGGCGGAGCGGAGCCGCCCTCCGTCGGAGGCAAGAAATGGATCCGAAAGAGCTCTTGAGCGGGCAATCTATCGCACGCCTTCTTCAGACATTTCCCACGAACTCTCGCGCTTCGTTGTTCTTGAATCGATAAAAGGCCTCCGGTAACTTTCCCTAATCCAACAATAGACAAGCGGAGAGCTTTTACTTCCGATACGTATGCGTGCATCTGTAATTATTTGAGCTGAACATGGGTGTTTCGAACTCTTACCGAATGACTTTCTTGTATATTTGAGCTGGGTTCGAACACTCGCTTACGGGTACTCGGAATGAGCATCTCAAGCAAGCACATCCGAAGGAATATATGTCAACTAGCTCATCGTGTCTTCCTCGTACGTTCTGGTGCCATGAATTCCGGTGTACCTGGTAATCGCACGGGACACACATGAACTCGGCCGAAGCGACCTGGGTAGGTTCGCACAATAGAACTGAAACTAACAACATTCCGCGAATGGTATGAATCAAGAAGCTAAACAAAGTTTCATCTAGATGTCAATGTGCTTCGCGGCAAATGATGCCAAATAAACTCCGGAGCAAATCTAATATTTTTCACAAAAATTCATCCATAACGCGTGCATTTACACCATGCTACATTGTTAGGGGAATTTTCTCACGACTATAGTATTGTTGAGAAAATATTTATCAACGTAGAGAGAGAGAGAGAGAGAGAGAGTGCCTATGACGCTGTGGGCATGTTGCGATCCTCGAAGAACAGCGGCCAGGACCGAGATGCCGATCTTGACTTGGCCGAGATGGCCATTGACGAAGAGGTTGTCGCACTTGAAGGTCTCTGTGTATGACCGGAGGATCATGGCTATGGAGGTAAGCGAGGCCCTTCAGTATTTGGCGAGCCCAGTTCTTGACTGCTCCCATGTGCACTCTTTCATACTTTCTCCTATACCTACATTTATTTCGCAAACAGAGATTTCATTTATCATAGAAATATAACGAGGTCAAGCAACATAAGACATAGATATGGACCGAACTGTCCCTCGTCTCTCGGCTGTTGTATAAGCCGAGTCTAACAGACAATAAGTGCACAAATCTATCGGAATGCCTCGAAAGTGAGTTTGAACATTGGAAAGATAACAAGAGAAGGTGGTTCAAGCCATTGAGAGGTCATTACTCTCTGAGGGTGCCGGAGGTGAAGAGCTCGTGATGAAGTTGAATGTTCTCCGGTCGGGGTCGACCCACGAGGTGTAGAACTTGATGATGGACTCGTGATCGAGATTCTTCAGGAGGTGAACCTCCGAGTAGAGCTCTGCAGCTGGTCCGGCGAGCGGAAAACGTCGTGGAGCTTCACTTGGTTCCAGGCCACCTCCATTCCAAGCACTTCGTCGAATGCCCGGTACACCGTCTTCATTGCTCCTTTGCCAAGACCTCCCTAAACTGCAATAAAAAGCATCAAAAGGGATCCCAAAAGTACAACCGGTAGCCAGCTTAATTTGCTCTTTTGAGACATGGATCATCCTCTTATACATGAGAGTCCTACATTTGAGGCTTAACATTGCTCGTAATAAAGTGCATCGAAAAACCCAATTTCGATATCATATTCAAATGTGTAATTTGTATAAAAAGCTATACGAAGTCCGTATACAAGCGACGTGGAACACTCTAACAATATTCATATTGGTGTTTCCTCGTATTCCAACGCTCGAAAAGGGCTCTTGGTATTGACCCTAAAGCATTTTGGACTGTAATGAGTCGAAGTCAAACTTAATTTTAGTCAAGTGAAGTCAAAACTCAATTCGTCCTCGTCCACAGAATGAACTCTTTACTGGTCCAGACTTAATTTCTACAAGTCAAAAAAACAGTGAAAGCAGCCTTTGTACATGCTGGAGAACTTGTCTTTTTCACGGCATGGCGGCTTCGGGGTTCTCTCGGTTCTTTCTGGTCACACGCACTATACGCTAAATACGAGAAAATTTTCTAAAAAAGTCCAAACTTCTTGCGCCTTTATCGATGCTCTCCTAAATTTTTAATTTTCTCAATTCAATAAAAATATATTATATTTTATCGATTGAATCCATCGAGAATATTTTAGTAAAAAATCGCTAACGTAAACACCTACCGTTCTAAGTAAAATGGTCGGCGTTGACTTGAATATGCTTTAATAATATTTAAAAAAATTATTAATTTTTCCCTTTTTTTCTATATTTTTTTTTGCCTTTTCTTTTCTTTTTCCTTCACCGAGCCGCCCTCGCGATGGCCTCGAGCGAGGGATGCTTGACCTTGGGCTGGCGAGGGCCACCCTCGTCAGCCCAAGGTCAAGGATATTCACTTATACTCCATACCTGTCCCTAAATTCATGAAGACTTGGATATGTCTTGCTAAAGAATATTCATGTGCAATATATTTATACTATGCATATGTGCATGCACATGGACAATATATCGAGAGGGTCCGAGCCAATATTCTAACCACATTGATTGGCAATAATGGGTTTGAATAAAGGTTGGAAACGTGCGTCATCAGAAGTTGGCTAATCAAAAACCCATCTTTTATTTTTGAAAAAAGGGGGAAGGTGGTTGTTTTTTATATCCAATTCCACTTCCTCATGCCGTTGACCAGCCTAATTATTTATTTTCTTCACCAATAGAGCACATGAACAAACGTTTTTTTTTTATTGGGGCCCACCTCCACTAATAAGACAATTCCAGCGCACGCTCGAATCTAGAGCAAGATTTCGACCAAAAAAAAATCACAAATCAAATCTAGTACAAGTTGTGTCCAGAGGCAGATCTATTATAATTTATTTAATTGATTTTAATTATCATTAGTCAATTTACGTCTAGATCTCTAGATGAACGGATACAAGGGCCTCGATTTTCTTTTATAATTCGGAGTGTCGTAACCATTTTAACTTAGTTGTTTGAATAATCTCATAATTCATATAAAGTTTTTGACGTGTCGAAATCGCCTAGTGGTTTAAATTATAGTAAAAAAAAAAAAGTTTGTACTTGAGGGAGTATCATCGGATATGATTAACCCCAGGGATTAGTCACTCTTCATGCACGAGATAAGAACTAATATTAAGGTCTAGAAAAATGGAGAATCTAAAGTATAATCGGACCATATCGGAAAAATCGGTAGAGCTACTTACGCGTCCGTATCGGCCCGTCGGGTTGGTCTCCGCATACTCGAGCCCGTCCAAACACCCGCCTCCGGCGGCCCTGGCCATCCTCTGCATGGCTAACCGGCGATTCCGAACGGAAAGCCTTTCTCGAGAGAGCCTCCTCTTGTTTCTTCCAACACTTTAAAATACTTAAAACCTGATTCACTAAAAGCTAGAGATCGACTACTTTTTTACTCCGACAGGCAAACTTCTAAGGACGGGAAAAGAAGGGGAGAAGGCGGCCGCTAGACGAAGATCCGAGGCTTTCCCTCGTGATTCTCGTAGGAGAAGACGCCGAACAGCAACCAGAAGAGCCTCGAGTAGTCGACGCTGAGCAGATCCACGCCATTTCCACCACGCCGCGCGAGAACTCGTAGTCCTTGTTGATCATTTGTCTCTCTTGAGCAGCAGACAGATACTTCTCCTCCGCGATATATGTAGCGACCGAGGGCGAGAGAGAACGAGAAGCTGGGAAAAAGAAACACTGTGCGTGGATCGCCGAGCACAGTGGAGGCAACTAGACAAGAGGGGGACCAGTAGGGACAGGAAGGAGTTGTGTGTCGGTCAGATCTTGTGGACGAGGACGAAGCTTCGTGAGAGATCAGAAGAGGGAGAGATGGTCGAGGAGGAGATGAGCGCTGGAGATTCTGAACTTGAAGAACCTGCAGCTACGCTTGGAGAGTACCATTTCTGGACGCGAGAGAGGAATCACCGAGAGAGAGAGAGAGAGAGAGAGAGAGAATCAGCAGAAGGGTGTAGAGAGAGAGAAAAAGAGAGCTGGAGGTTGAGAGGGACTGTGACTTTCCTGGGAAAGGAGGAGAGAGAGTCTAGAGAGACAGAGAGATATGGTGGAGGGAACTGCAGCTGAAGACAAGAGGGCAAAGAGACGGTGGAGGGAGAGTTGGTGGTATTTTAGAAAGGGCTTTGTGATGTCTGCGGATAGAGAATATCTATTCAATTATTGTTCTTGCGGGGCCCACGGATCTGACGTGGCTTGCTGCGGACCCGGTCCTCCTCCCCTATCTATCCCCCATCTCCCAGACTAACCCCCGACGGCGACGGACGTTGACTTCACGCCGGGTCCACGAAAAGTCGCAAGTACGAGCCTGTAAACGTGTCCTGGCGAACGTACCTTCCCCCGTCTAATGCTTAAATTTAGGCCGAAGAGTTCTATCGTATTTGCATCGACCCCCGCAGGCAACAAGAAGAGACCAATTAAATCTACTTGATTGCTTCACCCCGCATCCTCTTACCTCGATAATGAAACAAATCAAATGCAATTCGATGATGATGACCAGCATACAACAACAATAGCTCGGGGATTAGGTGAGGATCACAGAAAGGATTATATGGGGCAACATGGTAGCTGGGGGGCTTGACATTCGGTATGCACCCTCCTCATGTGTTCACCTCAACAAGTAATTTTCGAGTGGCCACATAGGCGGTTTTGGGTATTGGTTTTGCAGAGGACTTGATTGCGCTTCCCTGAAGATTAATTAGGGTATGATTGGATCGGTTGAAAGTCTTGAACTTGATTACATTCTAAGGCTCCTTTTCTGTTGGGCAAGGAATCCGATCGACCCTCACTTTCTCACTTTGCCTGAACCTAGCGTAGCTGCAATCGGGCTAGCCAGGCTTTATGACTAAAACACTTTCCAAAATCGCTCTTTGAGGCCATTTGACTCGGGAGTGGCTGAGTTTCTCGTCCCATGACTAGGTTGAGAAATTAGGGTCTACCTAACTTTTATGTTTTTAATGAACTGTCTCCATATCAATCCCTAAGATTTATTGGCACAAGTTGATGTAGGATCAATCTTGTATCCCATAGGTGTAGTGCTGCAATTTAAATACCAAGGCTTGGTTCAGTATGTAAGATGCAATATAGGTCATAAAGTTGTTGGATATGTTAGTATTCCTTTTGCATCAATCTAGCTCTAATGTTTCTCTAGATGGCCTCCATATCGATTCTAAGATCTCATGGCAAAGTTGATGTGGGATCAATTTCGCGGCCATTAAGAATACTATGATCTGATTGTCATGATTTTACTAAATGGTTAAGTGATTGATTTGGATGCCATGGGTATGACATCAAAATGGTAATGTATTTTGCTAGTATCAATCTCGATACACTTAATGTATACAAGCACAGTGCTTGTGTGAGTGGTTAGAAATAGTTGAGCAAAGGATGTGAATCACTCAAAATTCATTGGAAAAATTTTCTAAAAAGTCTTAAGCCTATTACATTTTTGCCAATTCAATTATAAATATTTTTAATTTTGCCAATTAAGTCATACCTTTTCATGTTTTGCCAGTTGAGTGCATCCGGCCAATTCTGGTGAAAAAAATTGCTAATATGGATGCTATCCGTTCTAATAATTTCAATTTTTTTATTTTGATTTTGATTTATTTTTTTATATTTTCCTTCTTTATTGTTTTCTTGTTTTATTTTTTTTTTTTTCATTTCACTCCACCGGCCACTGTCGAGCCTCATCTGCCAGCCTCGGACATGAGACACCTAGGTCTGAGTGTTCCTTACTTGAGGCTGGCACAAGGAAAAAGGAAAAAAAAAGTAGAATATAAAAAAGAAAAACAACAAAAAAATATTTGAAAAATATTAAAATTGAAAATTGTCCACGTCAGCGATGCCATGTAGGACAACTAGTGTTAATGCCAATGATTTTGACCAAAATTTACTGGATAGACTCAAATGGAAAAATTAAAAATTTTAGGTCTGAATTGACAAAAAAATTTGTAATAGATTTAGGATTTTTTAGACGATTTTCGCAAGTTTCATTTGATGTTTTTTTGTTTTGTTTTGTTTGTAACTACCTTCCTTAGAAATTTTCTTTTGCCCAGATCACATCCTCATAATTCAAGCAAACAACCTTATCTACCTTGATAATGATTGTATTAAAAACCAAATCGAATTTCATGGCCCACATTATCAAATGATACCTCATGTCAACGTTACATAGTGATTAACAATTTACGTATCTTTGCATCGAGACTGGTTCAGTTTGCAACCGGAAATCCTAAGCCAGACAACCGTTGACGAACAAGGAGACGGACAGCTGCTATGTTGGTAATAACGACGAAGGTAAAGACATGCAAGGCCATCAGCTTAAGAGCTCTCGTCCATCTTCTTGAATGAGCTTTTAGCCATGGCAGGCAGTCCTATTCCGAACACATTCTGCAGATTTCAAGCACCAAAACAAACAACCCCCCCACCCCAAAAAAAAAAACAAACAAAACCCACACCAAAAACCCACTCTCTCACCAGAAATTATCAAACTCGTTCAGGGGAAAAAAAAGAAGAAGAAGAAAAGCACCATAGTTTTAAGGAACATTCTAAATAAAGGCTTGAAATGTTTTCATTTTCTCAAGTAAGGCTCGAAGTGAATCGTGTTTCAAATGAGTGTCTGAATTGCCCACATTTTTTCAGTTAAGTGCTTGAATTGAATCTTGTTTCAAATAATGATCTGAAGCAGCCACGAAGTTTCAAAAAGAGTGCCTAATTTTAAGGGCATTTTTGTCGTTTCGCCTTTTTTTTATTTGTTATTTGCTTTTTTTTCCTTTTCCTTTTTCTAAAAATATTAAAAGAAAAAAACACTCACTCCTCCTACTAGTGGCCACCGCCCTGCTGACCAGAGGTGAAGGCCAAAATGGGGAGAGGGTCGAAACCTCTCTTGGATTTGGGCAAGGTCGGCGACCCCGGTCGCGTCCTGAGTGAGGGTCACCGATGCTCACTCTTGTCAGGGTGAGGGCTGGCGACCATCGTCGGGTCCTGCCCATGTGTTTCTTTTCTTTTTAACTATTTTTTAATTTAAAAAAAGAGAAAAAAAAGAAATAAGAAAAGGGAAAAAAAAAAAAAAAGGGAATTGGAAAAAATCTTATAAAAGGAACTATACTTCAAAAAAACTGCTATCGAGAGTACTTCGACTTCCTTATGTGAAATTTTTTCTTAATTTTAACTAAGAAAATGGACGAGAAATCTCCCAAGGCCAGAAAAGCAAAGGGCGAGAGGATGCTCTGAGTACGATGAAAATGACAATCAAATCGTTGCACATGCCAGAGGAGATGCAATTGCAGTTCGTATGTTGCTTTTAACCAACAATGGCATCGCTAACGTTACTGAACTACCATTTTGCCAAGCTAGCCCACATTTTAGTAATCTCGTCTTCCATCAGTTTAAATCACGATGGTCTTTCCTGCTTAATTGACATACTGTGTTCTTATTTGATTTGACTAACAGCGGCTGCTCCAATAATCACTTTAATGGCAGGAAGAAAACGAAACGGTCTAAATAATCACACAGCAATGAGAGAGCTAGTGGTAGAGGTGTCAAACGGGAGGGTCGGGTCGGGTCGGGTCGAGTCGAATATGGTCCGAGCAATATTGATCCATCTTGATACCGTACAAATTTTTTGATCCATTACCCGACCCGTCCCATGCCCGACCCATATTATTCAAATACTTACATATTTAACTAAATCATAGAGTATTTGTTTCATAAAATTAAAAAATGTAAAATTGTTTCGTCGACCACTGCCGCCCGCATCCCGCCACTACCTACTGCCACCACCGCGGCCCGCCTGCTGCCCATTTTTTAAATTTGTTGAACCCATATTTGACCCAAATGAATAAAAATGGGTCAAAGACCTATATTGACACCTCTAGCTAGTGGCAAGAGGTCCAGTAATACTCAGCACCACATGTAACATACTTTCTACGAAATTTTTCGTTGCCCTCTTACATCTAAGGCGAACAGTTTACTCCCATGCTAACTGCTAATGGAAATGCCATTGCTGTAAACTGAGGACATGAGTTAGATTCACTTCACCAGCACCATTACCATTACCATGACGGTTGCTAACAATCCAAATTATAAATGTAAACTCTTCTTCCCGACTCAATTTCTTTTTTTTTTCAAATTCATTCCATTAAGAACTTCCAAATAGTCTCTGCCACCAACATAAAGACAAAGCAATGAAATTCTAAGATAATCAATCGTTGACGAACATTATGATACGGTGGAGGAGACAGACAGCTTTTATGTTGGTGACGTCGACGGTGAAGACATGGAAGGCAATCAGCTAAGGTTATCATTCTTTATTTATTTCATTCTTTTGTTGGATTTGTTTTTTGATCGGGACACTCCTTTTTTTCCTCCTTGTATTTTAGTCAAGATTATTGCTTACTAGGTTAAAGTTGCTTATCATGAGATATCGGATATTATGAACAGATTGGGGAATAATATCATCGCTTTGACAGATTATATTGTTATGTAATATTGCATCATAGCCAATTGTGTTTATTTTGCTCTCTGATTAAGACCGATATTGTTGACATGTTTAATGCACCGCCTCAAATTACAAATTGAGACAAATGTAACATGATAATATGGTGAACATTGTAGTTCATGCAAAAGAATGACGATTTACTGGATACGTGTTCCGTGAGGGGAAAAATACCAAAAAAATATTAAACATATTGCATTGGTACTAATTCAATCTTGAACTTTTCAATTCGATTAATTTAGTCTAAACTTTTTCACATTGATACCAGTTCAGTCCATCCAACCAATTTGGGCTAGAAATTACTATCACGGACACCGATTGTCCTATGTGGTATAACTAGATCTAACGTGGATAACTTTTCCAATTTTTTTTTTTGAATATTTGTTATTGTTTCTTTCCCTTTGACGATGCTCATTGAACACCGTGGAAAAAAAAAAGAAAAGAAAAATCGAGCGAGAGTCTTGTAGCCCTGGCCATGGTCTTGCTAGTCGTGCGTGAGGGTACCTTCACGCGCAGCCGGTTAGGCCATGGTGAGGGCCATGACCCTCTCTGGAGCTTAGTGCATAAAAAGAAAAGAAAATGAGGAAAAAATAAAAAATAATAAGAAATTAAAATTTTCAAAAAATTATAAATATCCACATCAGCACCAAGTGTACCATATAAGATAGTTGGCACACACATCAGCAATTTTAGGCCTAAATTGGCCAGAGGAGCTTAATTGGTATCAATATAAAAAAAAATTAGGATTAAATTGATTCAACTGAAAAGTTTTGAACTAAATTGATACCAATGTCATAGGTTTAGAATTTTTGGGTAGTTTTCCCTATTCCACAATGGAAGAAATAAACAAGCAACGCATATAAAGATTAAATTGGCAAAGATTAAAATAAAAAAGCTGTAGGTAAGCATATGAAATACAATATTTTACATGGTAAAGTGTACTTTTTCCCCAAAACTTCTCTTTCCATATCTTCGAATACAACGCATAAGGGTTTGCCCATTCTTTGTGCATAAACTCTTGTGATTAGGGGTGTGCAACTTGGACCGCCCAAACCGGGACCGCCCGGACCGGACCGGGACCGGTGGTCCGGTTCCCGATTCTATGGAGGTCCGGTCCGGTTCCCGGTTCCTAAAATTGGGACCGGTGACCGGGCGGTCCGGTTCCCGGTTCCCGGTTCCTAGGACCGGACCGGACCGCCCGGACCGGACCGGTCCTTTTTTTAATTTTTTTTTTCCTAATTTAGTTTATAAATCTCTTTTGGCTCGTTGGGCCTCTTATTTTTTACTACTAGGAAGTCATTTTATATAGATATTGAAGTCCTATAACGTTATTGATTTAAAAAATTAGAGAATAATTTGGGTTAAATTTTTTTTTTGCTCCGGTCCGGTCCATTTGTCGGTCCGGACCGGTCCGGTCCGGTCCGGTTCCCGGGATGGTCGGTCCGGTTCCCGGTTCCGACAAATTAGGAACCGGGACCACCGGTCCGGTTCCCGGTTCTTGAGGGGAACCGGACCGGACTGGGAACCGATCACCCCTACTTGTGATGGTTTCATATAGTTTCAGTAGTTTTTCTACTTCCAAGATAAATTCTCCCGTTTGTGTCTCGTAAAAGAACTAGCATATTGACGTATCATTACCTTTATAATATAACAAATGTTTTCTCCATCTCAGCATGATGAGGTGAGGAGAAGAGATGAATAATAATAAAAGAAGAAGAAGATAGAATTGAGCAACCGTAGGGCATCCTTTGCGCGTTGCATACGGCTATGCGATGGGATTCACTTTACCTTCCATGTCTATCGAAGAAAGAGAAAAGGCTCTTTTAAATAACTGGAGGACGTACTTGATGGAGAAACCTCCCCCTAAAAATAAAAATCGAACTCCAGAATCATAGTTATTCAAATGGATCGATTCTTATACAAATTGATTTGAAGTCTTAAGCAATAAGTATTGGGAGAATTACTGAAAAAATCATAAACCTATTGTAATTGTGTTAATTCAGTCTTAAATATATATTTTTGGCCAATTTAGTCCAAAATTTTTTGCATTTATACCAATTTAGTTTGTTTGGCCGACTAGCATTGACTATGGGAGATCGATTCCAAGATGAGTGGTTCCTACTCTAGAATCGAGAACTGCCAACTAGGGACCGATTATGCACAGTGCGAACTGTGAACCACTTGCTTGTTCTATGGATCCATTTGAGAACTGAACTATTAGTCCGATCTGATTTCCAGTTGGATCCCGGTTACGGTCCTTTGTTCGCTTCGATCCTGTGTGAGAGGTTTGGTTGTAGATTGACGAACAAGAAGGCATGATCTCCAAATACCAAGGAAGGAACGTCGAATGCGAGGTCTGATGTTCCATAACCGGGCGCCGATGGTGATGCTGACGAATGAATCTCGCTAGAAGAACACATCAACATGTCTTTCAGACATGGGCTGGGAATGTAATGAACTAATGGAGGTTGGGTTGCTGTCAAGGGAGGAAGGCAGAGTGAATGGGAGAGGGTTTTTTGAGTAGTGGACTTGGGTTTCTTGAATATCTCGCATATGGTCCATGACTCCTGCAAAGCTCCTCCAAAACATAAGAATTTAATTAGCAAAAAACTAAGTTAAAATGCCATAAACTAACTTGAGTTTGCTAACTTCATCTACTAATGTATGGATCGCTCGTGTCAAATTGGATTTTTCCTTTTTTCAGCCAACCTATAAATGGATCAATTCGGTTAGGTTGATTAGATGGTTCTCACCCAAAATTGCGAACTAAATCGCTACCCATCGGTTCTAGAAAATTGAAATTGAGAACCGGATCAGTACTTGCTGATTCCATCCAAATTAACTGATTGGGTATAGTTCGATCCAGTTTAGGTGGATCATGATTTTTTTGTTCACCCCTCGCGCCGATATGGTTAATTTTTTTTTTTTACAATATTTTAGTATTTTATGAATTTTTTATTTACTTATTTATTTTTTTATTTATTTCTTCCTTCTTCCTCCAGCTAACCCTCGAGCTCGGTGATCTGCCAAAGACGAAGGTCAATGAGGCATGACCTCGTCGGCCACTAGCAAGGTCGAGCCTCGCCTAGCGATAATGAGGTCTCATCTCACCCAGCCATGGTGAGGTTGCACCTTGCTAGCCTTTGCCTCTAGCCAATGGCTCAACAGCTGGCTAAAGGAAGAAAAAAAAGAGAAAAAAAAAATAAAATGATTCAATTAAATTAAATAAATATTTATTAAAAATTAATCACCTTAGATTCAGCTAGCTAAATGGACTGAATTGGAACAAATGCAAAAAGATTTAGGAGAAATGACAAAAAAAAAAAAAGGATTTAATCGACACAATTACAATAGATTTAGGACTTTTCTGGTATTTTTCCCAATATGTATTCATTAGGTAAATCAGTAATCTCCCAAATTGCAAGCAAATATATCACTTCACTGGCAAATCTAAGATTCAAGTGATTCAAATATTATGTTCATCTATCAAATGATGTAATATGACAAACTTCCGATATATGTTATACTTTGACAGTTACATGATGATTGTAAGTAAATTTTGCACTTTACAATCCAATAATAGATGTAATGACATATGAAAATTTATGGTCAACATTTGCACATAATCATTATCTCAAATACATAATGGAAAAATTAATATACTCCGTTGAATCTCACAACTTGATCCAATTCAATTCTTGAATTACATTATATAAACCCAACATTTTGGTTGGGAAATAGCCAAAAATAAATTCTTAAACCTACCGTACGTATGCCAATTCAATCCTAAATTTTTCAATTTGACAAGTACTAAACCTTTTGACAATTTGCTAATATACTCCTAATCAACCAATTTTAGCCAAATCACTTATGTATTGCATTTTTTTTTTCCAAAATTTTCTGAATTTTTTGTGTACATTTCATTTTTCTTCATTTTTTTTTTGTTTTTCACTATGGTCGCACAAGGCCGCAAAGCCTTGCCAATCGAGGAAAAAAGAAAAGATAAAAAATTCATTAAAAAATCAGAACCATTTTTTTGAAGAAAAAATTATTCGCGTCAACATCAATCATGCCAGGTAAAATAACTTATGTTCATGTCAGCGACTTTCAGCCATTAAATTGACCTAATTGAATAGTTTGAGATTGAATTGGCATCGATATAATAGATTTAAATTTTTTTTAGTAATTACCTCATTTTGATTCACATTAGGCATCTCAATTTAGCGATTATGTCTAGGATGTAACCGAAACAAAATGAGGTAGTTACTAAAATATTTGTGAAAGCCAAAGACTAGAATACATATATTAAAAGTAGAACAATTTGCATAAAAAAGCGTGAAAATATAGAGACGAAAAGTAGAATTTCCAAAGGGTATCCGCACAAATTCAACAGACCTCACTGCAACTCGATGTCAAGTCCATCAACCTGCTGGGACTTCAACTCCCCAGCATTATGTATTGCTTCCGCTCTTGAATCTGGGCCAAATAGATATCGACATAACTAAGGGTGTCCGTGCAGGGGACACTTGGGAGTGCCCAAGTACAAAATAGAGTCTCCGCCATCGGAATGAAACTCTCCGGCTGAAGAATAATCAAAAGATTCTGTTGAAGTGCATCAATGCAATGTCCCAGAAAACCATGCAAGAGCAGGTACACTGTCTTGTAATGCTGAAGATAAGCACCTGGTCAAGAATTCATGTTCAGTGCATCACAAAATAGGACATACTGTAGCTAGCTTCAACATAGCAATTACTTAATGCTATGTTTTGGAGTTTGGAGCGCAGAAAATATGGGTGGAAATATGACAAGGTAATGTTACAATCTTGGGGAACTGTCTTACCTACTCCTTGCACTTGTCCACAATTCCAATATGGAGAAGATTGGCAACCTGATGGGATCGAATGGTCACACTGTGACAGATGCATTGGCATTTATGTGTAAAGAGAACTTCTGCCTGTAGAGCACCCCACTTTGGACTACAATAAGGAATTATGTGGAAGAAACAGCAGTGAAAAGTCGGCTTCTTCATAGCACAACCAAACCTACTGCGACCTCTTTCTGTGGGTCTAACAGTCTCCACTTGATTCGATAGAGTTGACTTGCTCATGGCTTCTAGAAGTAAGAGATCAGGAGAAGTATCTTCCAAAGTCAAAGGCCAACAGCCTCAGAGAAAAGGATGGTTTTACAATCCAGCAGGAGACAGAAACTCGTGGGCTGATCCCCAGTCCGTGGTGTTCAGTAGCACACATTGTTCTGCTCTGCCATAGAAAAGAAATCACCACACAATTTTTAGATTGTCTACAGCGCTAGTGTCACACATCACTTGTCTCGCTGCATCAGTCTATTAGTATGAGGAACAAACTTGAGGTGCATAATATTCTTTGCCCACTTGGGAATAGCAAAGCATGCTGCTCAGAGAAGAGACTCAACTGAGGCATTTAGAATTGTAGCATTTGTGGACTTTAAATGGATAAACAAGCAGCGCGTCCTCTTTTGTCTACAAAGAGTAAATGCTTATGATTATTATATGGTCGTGACAGCATTCCCAATTCTCAACGAGATCTCATTGATCAATTTTAGCTGTTGGAGGGAGCATCGTACCTCTCTGTCCAGTCAAGTTATTCAGCAACTCAAATGTGACTAGTAGCTTCCTTTCCCTGCATATCACTTCAACTAAAGGGACCAAAGATCAGGCTTTGGTGTAAAGCCCAGCTCAACCATCCAAATAATGCGTTGACTGAATCAAAGGCCATTCCCTTCTTACAAAGGAACTGAGTAATTCATTTGATGTTTCATAGGTGGAAGAAACCCTCTATCGAGCATCAGGAGCAACAACTCCACTGCCTTCTCAAGTTCATCTTTCTGATACAAGCTATTTAACACAATCCTATAGCTTCCTTTGTTAAGGCGAACACCTTCATAAGGCAATCTTTCAAGCATCTGCAGCGCCTCTGGAAACCTACCTTCTCTGCACAATCCTCCAAGTAGCACATTAAAAGTTACAACATCAGCTTTGCATCCACTGTTCTTCATCTCTTTAATCAACTCCAAGGCCTCATCAGTTCTTCCTGATCTGCAGAAGCTATTAATCAGAGTAGTGTACCCAACCGCATCAAGTTTCATACCCCGGTCCTTCATTTCCGCGATAACATCTTTGGCCTCCTGCAACCTCCCTTCTTTACACATCCCATTCATTAAGGTTGCAAAATTGTAAACATTGGGATTGCACCCATTATTTCTCATAAAGTCCATTATCTTTCTTGCCCCATCAACTTTTCCACTTTGACAAAACCCGTTTATCAACACATTATAAGTCAAGGCATCAGGAACAATCTGGTCCTTCGCTATCATTTCCTCAAACAGTTGGAGAGCATCTTTGACCCTCCCACTTTTGCATAGACAATCCATCAGGGTGGAGTAAGTAATCAAGTTTGGGTAAGAACACTTTGACATTTTCATCTCTCTCACAACTTCAAAAGCAGATTCAATGTCTCCATTCTTGCAATGGTGCTTAACAAGGATATTAAAGATGCATGTATTGGGCCTCAAGTTTAGAACTTTCTTTGAATGCAAGAGAAGCTTCTTGGCAAGGCCAATCTGATTTGACTCCACCAGACAATTCAGACAAGTACTAATGGCTTTTAAAGAGGGCTTTTCACGAACAATTGGATAAATCAAATGGAACATGTTGAGTACTTTTTCATGCATGTGCGATCTCGAGAAATGCTTCATGAGATTGAGGAAGATGCCCTCATGGAATTTGCAGGTCTCATAGGTCATCTGTTGAAGAATAGCATCAACAGCCTGAAACTTGTTCGAACGAGCGAGCTTGTGAAGTATGGTCGCAAAAGTGGCATTGTTGTGGTTGAAACCCTTTTGGTTTGCTACCATGTTGAATATGTCCAGTGCCCGTTGTGGATCTCTCTCATGGTCGATCAAGTTTACGGCATCTTGGTGAGATATTGATCTAGATTTTCTTCGGGATTCCAAGAGGACATTTGAAGAAGCAGGGGGAGGGCATGGCTTGGATGAGGAGGTGGATCCCAGAAATTGAAGAGGAGATATCCATGGGAAAGAAGGTGAGGATGTTGCAGAAGAAAAGAAGATGCCGCGGTGGTAAGAGAAAGGAAGTTTGTTGCAATTCATAAAGATTTGGTGCACTGTCCATGATTGGTGCACTACCATACTTGAATAACCAGATACTTCAACTTGCGTGGCTTGCTAGGCTTTACCCAAGTAATGAAGAACCCAATGCTGCGCTACACAGAAAAGAAGGGGGTCTCTAAGGACCATCCAAGTATCTCAGAATCAAGGGATGAAGCAAGCCTGTATCCATAAAGCAGCGGAATTTCACAAATACCATTGGCAAAAAGCAAGGTGGATTACTCAAGCCAGAAAATCAGCATTAGGAGGATTCCACAACGTAAAAAAGAGCACCAGTTTACCTCTAGTATTCAACCAAAATGAAAGAGCTTAACAGTCGCCAATGGCTTATTCAAAGCACACTAAACTCACTCAGTTGCAGACCCAAGAAATCCTTAAAGCTAAAAACAAGAAATAATGTGTTAGGTAAATCACAGAAATGCAGGTAAAGTAGGCCCACCAGAGCAAGATAACTTGAAAGCATTAGGAGGTTCGCCATTCTTAGGCTTCATTTCCCGACAAGGGAAAGAAAACCGCACAATTTAGCACCCAGAAGTCACTACACTCACCAATTCACGATCCAAATTCAATCCCCCACACCAATTTTATGCAAATTCATCGAATTTTTAGAGGAAATACGTATGAGGAAGATTTAGAAGTCACTGGATGCAAGTAAGACGACGAATTAAGGGACGATCAACAAAAGGGTATGTAGAATGCATAGCATCACTCAATAATCGCCTGAAGAAAAGGACTTACAGAGGAGGAGGAGGCTCCTCTTCGGTGGCTGTCAAGGCGGCGGAGGCGGCCAGTGGGCGAAGGAAGCCGTCGGCGGACTACCATGGCCGCGGGGGCGGGAGGGGCGAGAGAGAGAGAGAGAGAGAGGGAGCCAACGCTGCGATGGGAAAAAAATAAAATAAAATGGTGAAAGTTGGGGAACCAAAAGGCTGAAATTGCATAAAGTGATGAGTTTCAAACACTATTTGTAAAAACACCTGACCAAGTAATTTGGTTTTCCTATTATGACATTATTAGCTTACCATAAATTACATGAATTTTAATAGAATTTGTTTGTAGATAATCGATTCCCTTTTTTGCCCCCATGTCGACATTTTTCAAGATCATATATGAAATTATCGACATTTTTTGTGATAGCCCGCCAACTTTACGCTGATTAAGTTAACAATAAATATTAGGTTACCAACTCTTCTTTGAATTACTTCTCGACACTTATTTGGTTGTTTGTATAGTACCAACTTTTTAATTGCGTATGAAACCTTATTTTATAACTTATCAAAATCTTTTATTCGTCAATTCTTATATTAGATAACTAATCATAATATAGTAACTAATCAACTATTCTCCTATTAAATTACCAATGAATTTAAAGCCACCCACCATTACTTAAGTTACTTAATGACGTTTAAATAGTTTTTCGCAAATTACCAGTTTTCCTCACAAGTTAACTTTTATTCGCATAACTTCTTAACGTTTTAAATTAATCAACTCTCATACCATATGGTTAATCATAAATTTAAGTGACTTACCAACTAATCTCCGATTAAACTAACAATTAATTTTGCATTTCCAACATATATCTGAGTTGCTAAAATTCGTTTGATTGTTTATAAACTACCAACTATTTTTGTGATAACTTGCTGACTTTCTTTCGGTTGTGTCATCTACCAATGTTGTGAATTCAACAACTCTTCCGTCAAAAAGTCAACTTTTATTCGAGTGACTTACTAATTTTTTTAAGTTAATAATTAGTTTGACATGACCACCCTTAATTTGAGTGTGACCTATCGATGCTTATTTGGTTGGTTGCTTGCCCACTAACTAGTGTAACATATTGACATTGCAGACTCAGGAACTCTTATAAAAAAAAAATGAGAAATCTTAATTTGACTAATTGCGAACTACTATGGTCCATTCAAAGCATCGAAAGAAAACACAACATAAGAGGCACATCCAACCTCAGAGGCTCGAGGGCTTTTTCAGACAAGAAGGTGGGGAGCGATCTCACTAAAGCGCTTTTTAGAAGTCTTATGAGCAGCTTGAAAGACAGTCAATAGTGCCCTACTAATTTTCGTAATCTTAAATTTTATGTAAACCTAGCAAAATCATAAATTTTGCCAATTCGCTCATCGAAAGTATGAATTCAATTTAAGTAACTTGCCTACTAGCTTTATGTTACGGCCTTTATTTTATTCGGTCGCCAAACATAGTGCCACAGAGGCTACGCCAGAGACTCGGACACCCGTGCCCGATTCACAGAGGCCATGCTCAGATGCCCAGCTCCCAGTCCTGAGTCCATTGAGGCCGAGATCAGTTCCTCGACGGCTGAGCTTTTTTGGTCTCTCCAGACCGGGCCCAAGACCTGGTGCTTTGTGCTTAGTCCCCCCAGCGGTGAAGTCACCAGCACTCAAAACCCGAGTCTACAGTGCTCATAGCTCGGATTCCCAGTGGCTGGACTGGAGGCATCCTAATTCCTGCCATCGAGACCCCAGCAGCTAGGTGTCCCTTATATGCACGAATTGTGCGACTTTCTTTAGATTTCAACGATGGAAAATAATTTTCAATTTTGTTTTTCAGATTTCACTTAGTCAAGGGGGAAAAAAAAAATTCTTGCGAACGGCGATAGACACACCTACAGGAACGCGAGAGAGTGCGAGTGAAGGGGTCCAGGGGCCCAAAGTGGCAGTGAAGATGGGGAGCTTGTCAACTCACACATGTAGACAGGAAGCTACAGTGCAAATCCAATAGGAGTGCCATCCTCCTTCGTTGGTTAAAATCACAACTTCGGTCCACCCATGGGAAGGAAAGTGGAGAGGGTCACCGACATTCACGCGCTTACTAGACGGGTAGAAGATTTGGCACACCTTGCGCATTCAATTCCATCTCCAGCAAGTTCTCTTTTAACTCTTTATCCATACCTTCATCTCTCGCATGAAACGCGTGTGATACGTCTAGATCAGAATGAAGCTCTGTCATCTGAAAACGAAGTTGAGCTCAATTCATAGGCAATCTGAAACTAACCCTTTTGATCATCAGATTGCTTCAAACCTTGGACCTAACCTCTATCAAGTTTCAACCCCTTTGCTAATACACCCTTACATAATTGTTGGTTCTGTTACATCCAGATATTGCGATAACCACAATGCCCTGAATCAGCTCTCAAGCGGCACCCTCGTACGAATGAAAGATTCGGAAGACTTACTTCTTCGAATAAGGGCCTGGTGCATGCATTTTGCATCGCCAGAATAAAGCAGGACATCCGAACTCCCATTTGCCCGAAGATATGTCAAGGGACCATGCATACTTTGATTGCACTACTCAAAAGCAAACTGTCCAGGAGTCGATTATGACACATGTACAAGAAATGCCCGGTTGGTCCGGCAAAGGAACCAGTTTTCATTATAATTGCATCAGAGGAACAATAAGTACACCGATATGGCATTCACCTACGCATGTAACAACGGTACCTGAATCAAACCACAGCTCAAGCACCCTATAAAATTACGTGTATCACGTGACGTGAAGCTAACATGGAGCCTAGCCCAAAAAAAGAAGTTGGTGAATGGCACAAAAGCCTCTCGATCACATGGCCAGTATAAAACTCAGGGCCAGCATCAGACGGTTCTGAGGAAACCATGAGAACGAAAGCACAAGCTCAGACTAATCGGTTTAGCATTTACAATCCAACTAACTGGTACTCGGTTTGAACAATACATACAGCTCATCCCTTCCCCGCAGATTCTGACAAAGGTGGGAAATCATCTTCATCTTTTAAATGGTAAGACTGTAGAGAGATCCTGCATGTAACAACCAAGGAAAAAAATAAAAAAGATTGTAGAGAGCATCAACAACCTGATGAACGACTCAAACGCATTAAGCTATTGGTTACCTATCTTGTTTCAATCCATTAACCGATGGCCATTCATTCGTAGCACCTGGTGTTGAATGGCTTGCGGTAGTTCTCGGAGGTGGTGCTGATACAGAGATTGGTTGCCTCCCTCTCTCCAGGGACAGGGGCAGAGGTGTTGCCAATGGTTGATGTCCAAAAGAACCAAACTCTACTGAGCCTTCACAAGGTTGCAAAGATCCATTGCTAGTAGAACAAGGTCCTCTTATAGGGGAAACACTGTTTAAATCAGGGAGCCAAGACTTCCCGGACGTTTGTGAAAACTCATTACTTTGTTCAGAGATATTTGTCTCCAAGGATGTCAAAGTGCGGCCATTGCTGCGAGGAGACCTCGGTGGTGCATGATTCCTTCCCCTTCCCATTGAGGTTCTATCCTTGTAGTGGTTCTGCCAGAATACATCACATAAAACTGAGAAGACAATAGACAGCTGTTTCACGAACTCAAAGTACCGGGGGCTGCAATCAGATAAGTCAATAAATCTACCTGACACTTAAACTGTCTGAACCAATATATTAATTCTATTCTTGATTGGGGATAACACAATCAGTCTGCATATGGTATGACATGAATAATAGAGTCGGTTGTGGAAACTGCATCTCAACATCGAGGGTGCTATGTACAAAGTGCAAACTTTGTATATATTAGAGCCAACCCCAGGGGCATCATAGGCAGTTCCTCTATACAGTCTAAGGTAACACAGAAAACTCCAACATCACAATTATTGGGAGCCAAAGGGAATATTACCGTGTTTGGGAAGTATGTTCCTGTTCCACGCGGTTTTGACATTTCTTCCATGCCAAAGGGAGCATTAGATACAATTGGCGACTTTATGTTATATAATGGTCGCCCTGCGACAGAACCCTTGGCACTTATCGGAGAAATATGGCGCACTGAACTTCGTACCAATTCCCATGGATTTTTTACTCGGAACTGTAACTGTGTAAAGTGTGATGGAGAAACATGAGAAACTTGTCCACTCAAGGCATATTCATAGCACCGCCGGCCATACTGCAAACTCCTCATGTTGCTCTCATGGTCTCCACTTAGATCCGACAGATAATTCAGTTGTCCAGTGCTTCTAGAAATATGACATGAGGCTTGAACACCAGGATAGCCAGAATAAGTATCATCAGATGTCCAGGATGATGGACTCAAACCTGAAGAGAACTTTCTTGATCCAGCAGGAGATTGAACGGCATGACTTCTACTGAACTGATTCTCATCCCAGCTGCTATCAGCAAAAACACATGGTTCCGCAGCATCTGTTTGCAAAGCAACAGAAGTCACCACGGCATTTCCAGATTGTTCAGCGTGCTCCTGGCCAGCATCCCCATTTCTTGTTTCCCCTGTCTCTGTTGATGAATGTGAAAAATAACGATGAGGAGCATGATGTACTGAGCTGCTCAAAGACAAAGACTTAGGTGACCCATTTAATTTAACAGAACTTTGGAATGTAGCAAGCTCATTTGCTTGACCAGAAGAAGACGAAAGAACATCTGACATAGGGGAATTTGTAGGATTCTCCACTTCTATGATTCCTGAATATCTTGCTGAGCCTTGCGGTACTTCATTCAAAACTCTGCCTAATGAATCTTCTTCCCGATATATGTCAACATTATTATGTCCTGATACTGGTATCGAGTCCTGAACATCTGGCCTCTGACCATTTCCATGCCGATCCAGTGTGTTTGAGAAAATTTCACTAAGTTCATCAGCTATGTCCATCTCTGGGTCAGAGAGGACTTTCTCAAGCTTACGAACACCAAAAGAAAAGGCACTCCTAATGCGGAAAAAGCTCCCTGCATAGTTCAAGAATGGTTGATAACTGGATATGAGCTCCAAAATTGTTGATAAGCAGTTGCAAGTTGCAAATTGCTACATGTTTATCTTTCTGATTCAGTTAAACATAGTTATGGTATTGACGTTGTCAAAGGTTAGCTCTCCTTTAAAGGAAATAAACTGAAGCTCATACAGAGGATGATGGGTAGTAGTAACCAATCCCTTGAACATGACCAGGAAAAATAGACGCCAGGACATAACTTTCACATTCAAAGAAAAGAACATAAAGAAGGAACGATTGATCAGCCCTCAAAAGAGCCTATAATACAAATACCTTTGCTTACACTGCGACCAAGGTTGTTGTTCTCTTTCAGCGGATCAACTATATTAAGATGCTTTGAAACAAAGGTCCGGGCATTTGCTCCAAATCCATTTGAAGGAACAGAGAATTTTTCCACACACTCCTTAAGGAAATCCTTACTCAGTAATAGCTCTCCATTATGTTCCATTATCTCAACTGTAACAGGAACCAAAAATTTATCTCAAGAACACATGAGAGACGCCTACCTAGCACAAAATTGGTGGACAGCATAGCTTACCAACAATTTCTGGTAACGATGAGATAAGGACAGGACCATTCAGACTGACACCGTACTTATCCCAGTCGAACTTGCTATAGTAATCCAAAAATTTGTATAAAACCTAACATCACCACAAATAAGTGTAGAAATAACATCAAAATCTATACAGCATTCCGTGAACAATCCACATAATTGACCTTACCGCTAGGGGACCATCTAGAGATGAATGGAACAGATGGAAGATATACAAAACCATGTCTCCAATGCATATGTGAAATCAAACCATGATGAGCACCAAGTATACGGCTCTCATAATAGCACCAAGCCTTAACCAGTATAATGCTGCGTTTAAAGAGGTGATCCTTGCCAATGAGACGATCTACCTGTAGAATATGAAACAGCAGGAACGTTGGATGTTGATTCCTCCATTATATTCAACACAAGTTACTCCAAGGCACAGCATACGAGAAAGACAAACTGCAGTAAATTCACACTAACATTTGCACAAATATGATAGCACCCACATAGGAAATTTTAGTAGTTTTATCACCTAGATATACTGGTCCTACCTATGTGAGTAATGCTAATGAATCAGCAAAACACATCCAGTAGGAGACACAAACATCTGTGCATGCCACTGCACACATGCAATAAGAGTATTCATGCATGTCCGCACGTGCCTATGCATGCTTACCAACGTCCGTTCGTAGTCATGTTTATGTGCAAATCAATGCAAACAAAAAGAAACAGAGATTTCCTGCACTGCCTAGGCCCTAGACATTGACACACAAACAACTATATATATGTGTGTGTGTGTATAATATATACACAAAAAAAAAAATTTTTGATAGTCAGAATTTATTAATAGGGAAAACTGGAAGCCATGCAGAAAAACAGAAATGTTCTGAGACAGCTACTGACTAAAACATGATATGAGTGAAAAGAAGCCTAAAAAAATTATCCAATCCAATTCCTAGCATTTATTAAAAGATCATTAGCCAAAAAAAAACTACAACAATTTCCCCCATTGCAATTGACCAACCACTATAAGATTCCAGTCATCCTTAAAAATAGGAAATCAACAACAAAGTACGGAAGTCCTAGTTATCATAAATGGCACATCTACTGGCTAAGGAAGATTTTCAATACAATAAAGCCATAATTGCCCCCACCCCACAAATATAAAGAAGGAGAAGAAGGAACAATCACCAGTTGAAAAAAAGGCGGCATTGAGATTTACTAAAAAGTAAGAAGACATGCATTAAACAGGCTACCTGCTCGAGAAAGCACAAAGTACAGAGCCCTCCTAGCTGATTAAACGATATATCTACCACAATATTCTGTATGATGCATTTTACAAGCTTGACCTGCAATCGGAAGATTAAATGTTACTCCCAAAAATATCACTAGCAGCTTGACTAGGTCAGCACCAATTGATATCATCATGGAGTGCAAACGGCACTTTTGCAAAGAGCACATATAGTAACAAACCAGCATTCATGCATGCATCAACTAGTACCAAACACAGTAGCCTACAAGATCAAGCATTCAGGTGATTGCCTGCAAAAGCAGCATCATATATTGCTCTATATGATAAAATAAGGTATTAATCCAGTAATTACATTATAGAAGTGGATTTGCGGTAAAGTGAGACCCAGAAAGCAGAATTCCAACTATCTCAAACTTCTGATAAAAAGCTATGCAAAGAGAAGATCGAAGGACAAATTTTTGGTCTCAGAAATCATAGTAAGTCAGAGAGTTGTATAAGAATAATGCCAAAATGTCCCTGTGTGATAGAGTACACATGCTAAAAGAGCACCCTGACTATCATTTGCAATGAGCAAGAGCTTACATAGTGTACTGTTAACAGCATGCAACAATAAGCCAATCAGCTGATCAGAAAAGGTTTGTTTCTGTCTGAGAGAGAGGTCACATCCAAATATAAGAGATGTTCTTTCTTAAAACAGAATAAAGTTAAATGATGAGAGGTGAAATGACATCCTCCAAGTCTTGTTCCCATGTGCAACATATGCTCACTGTAACTTCAGCTCATTGAGCAGCAATGAGAGCAATTGTTACACAGTAGAAGCAGCAAATGCCTATGTTTGTGATGTAGGATTGCTGTTGGGATCTAATACAAAGCAAGACTGTTTGGTACCCCATGCTACAGAGATAAGATGGTTTATTTATGCAAGGGAGGTAGACATCCTGTTGAAGTGCCCACTTTCTATTCTCCAATTTTATTCTCTTTGTTTTCAATTCCTTTCTCGGTGGGGGGAATAACATGAAAGCATAAAGAAAAGGTTGTTCTATGGAGACTGGAATGCTAAGTCGAGATTTCATCTAGTTAATTGGATAATTGGGATACAACCTAGTTTCCAACGAAGGGTTTGGGTTGAAGTCACTGGTCTCTTTCAATAAATCTTTGCTTGGAAAATGGAAGTGGAGGTTTAACAAGGAGAAAAATAGTTCATATAGAAGGGTACCATTTGAGAAATTTGGTTTGGAAGATACAAGGAGGATACATGGGTTTGGGATTTGGAAGCATATGAGGCAAAGATGGGACGCAGCCACAGAAATTCTATGAGAGTGGGAATGGCATGAATACTTTGGTGTGACATTTTAGATGGTATGGGGACAGCCACTACCACCTGAGAAAGATCTTTTTTCAGATGTGTTTGCATAAGCAAGAACAAGGGAGTTTTTGGGGCTGATCAATTTAAGGTTAACAATGGAGAAGTGATGTAAGGGTTTACTTTTCAAGTAGGGCCCAAGATTGGAGGTGGAAACTTTCTCAAACTTTTTTGAGTAGTTGCATTGAGCAACACAACATCTGGGAGAAGACAATAGACTACAGAGGAGTTGTTGTAGTTCTCAAATTTCTTTTGTCAAAATCCTACTATTCTAATCTCATTTCAAATCGGATGTAAATTTAACTCAGATTTTTTCACATTCTTCCCATGAAAATCTATTTGGAAAGTCAGCCTACTTTGAAGGTGTCTATTTTCTCTTGGGAAGCACCCTGGGGACATATCCTCACTTATAATAATCTTCAAAGACAGAACTAGTGAATAGATGTTTTTTTGTGCAAGAATGAAGAAGAGAGCATGACTCACTTATTGTTACATTGTAGTTGGCCAGATAGATTGGACTACGATTTTTGCACTTCCAAGAGAAAATTTGGTGACTTCAAACACGATGCGACATGATCTTTGGCTTCAGGAGGGACTAGTGCTGGAAAGAAGAGAATGAAAATATGATTCTAGAGGCTCATTTGGATTAAAAAAATACCAAGGGGGTATTTCTACTGGTTGAATCCTCTTAAAAGTGTTTTTGGAGATTGGTTATACATTTTTCACTTTTAGTGTAGTAGGCAAGTTCAATTTCATACTTCTAGCTCATTGAAATGCAAGAAATAGTCTTCTGTGCATATTTTTGTGTTTGGATGATGCCTCACTGGTAAAAGGTTCCCTTTACCAATTTATTCATGCATGGATTTCAGCCAACCACACACATAAAGCATATCAACAATGGTACTCTATCCTAAATAAATCAATAAACAATTGTACTCCTTGCCAAAACCTTTGATTTTCCCTTATACCTAGATGTTTTGCAATGACTAACAACAGCAGCAAAATCCTAAGTAAACCTTTACTTGACTAAAAGCCACAAACTTGGATAATATCGCTGGAGTCCATTTAGTATGGCTTAGCTGTGCTGTAATTGAGTTGGATTGTAATCACATTGATCGTAGTGCATATTTGGCAATTCATATTTTACAGCTAGTGCGGCAGCTTCCTAGAAGCTGGGTCCACCAGAGATGCTGCAATTGTTAGGTGTACCCCAAAAACTCTCTGAAAAGCTTAATCACCCAATTCATAGTTATAGCTGCTATGAGAAAACTCAAACACCCTCTTTGATAAGGTCAACTACATATGAGAATTCACATTTTGTTTTCCATTTTTAGTGAAAGCTACGAAATATTGATTTTTTTTTTTTTTGGGGGGGGGGGGGGGGGGGGGCGGGGAGGGGGGGATTTAGTTTACTAAGAGGCATATAGCCAAAAATAAAAAAAGCTGCAATTGTAAAAGTCAGCCTCACTAGTGGAAGCTTAATCATTATTAGCAATGTGTAACCTCTGAATAGAATTGCTAAAAAACAAAAAACAGCCAGAAAAACAAAAAATAAAATAAAAGGAAAAACTAGAAAGACACTGTCATGTTGGAATTCTTGCATCACCCATCAAATGATTTTGATAAAAGAGATAACCCCATATGACATGAAAAATATCCCCATAATTCTAACTACGAGTGAAACAGTATGATGAATCCTTAAAGCAAAACAGAAGCCACCAACTACAATTACTGTTTGACATCATCACTACAACCACTGAATAATTTCCCATCATCATGTAGGCTAGTACCTTAAAGGTCATTTGTAGTGTCACCCGAACAGCTTAAGCAGGTCAAAGAGTGATCGATGAACAATACTAATCAGTTCCATTAATAGCAGACAAAATTTGCAAGAATACCGAAAGGTGCAAAGATACACATATTCTTGGCTACACCAAACTTTAATCTACCTTTCCCAAATAAAAGGAAATCAAACTACAATAAGCAATGTAATGCAATAACAAACACAATGCAGAGATACAACGATATCAAGTTAGAAGGGCCAAATGATGACCTAGGAGGAGTTGAAGGAGACTAATAAAAAGCAAAATGAATGTCCTATGAATGATGTGGGCGAGAGGTTCAGGATTTGGCAAATTGTGAGAAACTCCAAGCGGCAATTGAAAGTGCATCAGAGATAACAAAGTTTTTCTCTACCAGTTCTGTGTAGCTTTAAATATTCAAAAAGGAAGGGTGGGGCTCAAAAACTTAGAAACACTAAACTGAAGCAGAAAATAGAGAACATCCCCAGTGCGGTCAAGGGTAAGCACAAGGTGCATGCAGGAAATTACAGCTTCCGAGTGCCAGAATGATAAGAAGCATCAAGTTTGGCTGATGTGATTTCAATCACATGTTTTTGTGCTCCTTTTTCCCTTGTAAAAAAAAAAAGAAAATCTTTTAATAGTAAAACTATTGATAATGTAAACTCTGGAGCTATACCAGATAAAAAAGGATAAAATGTTCATCGCTCTGGGGTAAACACAGCCTTCCCAGATTAAAACCAACTTTTAAGAAATGAATGTTGGCGATGTGCCTGAAATCTACCCAGTTGGTTTGAGCTTATGCATGTTCTTGAGGGAAAATTTAACCAAAAAAAAAAAAAAGAGGCCAAAACTGGCAAGGAATAATATCAACAACGTGCATAAGCTCATACCAACTGGGACGATTTCAGGCACATGGCCAACAGTTGTTGACATTAATTTGTCGTCACAAGTGAGATGATTGTGCAGTTCAGGTTAAACACTAGATAACTTTCTAGATGTAAGACAATATGACTCATGCTAGCCTTCATAAGCCAAACATTATAAGAAGTTGCTGATAATTTTCAACATGAAAGATAACATTTGATAGTTCTACATTTGATCTACTCTAGCTACATTCAATGATTTACCTATTTAGTTTATTCGTCACAACTTCACTCGGCCAGACGCTATATATTCTTTATGTCAACAAAAAGAGTCAAGGAATGAGGTGCTCAACTAGCCAATCAATTGTAGTCTAAAGCTCATTCTGAGTCTACCCACGTGCTAAAATCATTTCTCACAATTTAGAATTATTTTCACTCTCATAGTCTCTTTCTACACTTCCTCTACTCACAGTTGAGGTCCTCTTGAATGCAAGAATCTTGAATAAGAGAGATCGGCAATCATTAAATAGAGAAACACCACATTTCATCATGTCATCCAGACATTCAAAACCTAGAAGTGCAGCATCCTTTCAAGAGATTGGATTAAGTACAAGAACCTCAGCCCAAATTAATTGGACGTCCTTCACCACAAACTCAGCATCTTCATTCTGTTCTTCTCCTTGAAGAACTGAACAGACTTGACTGGCTAGGGAATCTTCAGCATGGCGACCCCCGAAGGCAGTCAAATCAATATCTCCGTCAGGAAGATACGTCTTTAAAGGAACCGAACCAAATGGAAATACCTGTAAGAAGCACCAGTTTTTATCTCAACCAAACCAAAGAAGGAATGGAAGATGGTCACGTACTTTTAAATGTGAAAATTATCATCAAGCTTACTAGACCTGGGTTAGGTGCATTTTTACATGCACTAGAATGTCCGATCGAAACCAAACAGTAGCAAGACTAACAAAAAAGAACATGCAGATGCATGAACCATGGGAAAGTTGATCAACTACAGTTCGTTCGTTTCATCACCTACCTTTGAACCTGAAAGATTGAAAAGCTGTCTGACTAAAATCTACAATTGATGGTGAAAATTGCAAGATTAGTATGCACCGCGTAATTCCTTACTAAGCAAAACAATTTCGCATAACCGCCAAAAGAAACAGTGAACTTTATTCTATTGAACACAGCAGGCATCCGACATATTCTAACATGAGAGATTTGGGTCAATCCGAACATCCACTGCAACTCACTAACCTAGCTACTGCAGAAGCTTAAAAGACAAATTCTTCGGACAAGAGAAATAAGAATTCTTCACGCAAAAAATGAGCGATTTTAACTTTGAAGAGCTCAATAAGAAACGTTTAGCACGCAATTCATCTTGCTGATTTCATCTCAAGAACTTTAAATGCATGAACTCAAAAGAAAGTAGAATTATCGCAAGTGATCATTCTACACAACAGCAGCATTCAACTTGCCGAACGGCGCCAATGCGAGTACCAGAACAAAACTGCATACAGACAAACACCTGCAAGGCGTGTTTACGAGTACAGGCGCCGCCATAACCGTACCTCCAATCGGAGACAATTTCTGATAAGCCTCTGCACGTAATCAATCACAGCTGCTCGCCTCTCCTCCGACACGGAATTCGGTTGAATCTGGGCGATGATCCCCCGAGTCGCCTCCTCGGCCTTCTGCAGGAACTCGGCGCTAATCGCCGCCTGACTCGACGACGACGACGAAGACAACGACGACGACGACCTATCTTCCAAGACGGCGCCGTCGGCTTCAGGCGACCAAGCTCGAAGATCGCCCATGGGAGTGCCGACAAAGCTCCGTTTTCGTCGACGACGAAGCCACAAAAAGGGAAAAAAAACCGCAAGCGCCAAAAGGGAGAACAAAAAAAAATCCCTCGCCAACGGACAGGACAGCCTCCGCGAGAGAGGACCGTTTCAAAGGCGCTCGCCGGAGGAGGACTGCGGCGGCGGAATCGCGGCGATCGCGGCGGGGGTCGGCGGAGATTGGGAATCCACAACCGGAAGAGACTGATCGACACGAATCAAATCGAGGGCAACGGGATTAGATCGAAAACTGGTGCCAAATGTGAACCGAAAAGTGGTTTTTTTAGTTTCTCTTTTTTGTATTTTATTTATTTGTATGTTTTTGTTCTTTTTCTAAATAGGAAAATGTGCAATATGATTTTCATTTATCGGGTAAAATTTTTAAATTGGTGTCTAAAAATGTTAATATATATCTTTTCTCTGTCTGCATTTATGGCTTTTCAATTATTTCACACTCGGCCAAAAAAAAATTATTTCACACGGTTTTGACCAAAAAAATTATATATATTTCGCATGAGAAAAAAAAATTCTTCTATATGGATAGATACGCCTCAGTTCCAATGGCCGATAAAAAGAATGATTTCGTCAGGCATACGCTTTGAGGACACTTATTTAATAGCTGATTCAGCAAACTTTGCAGTTTTTATGTACCGGCTGTTCTGTGTAATGTTTGATCATTACTTTTCAAATCTCGCCTTTATGCATGTGAACAAGGTGATTACTTGCATCCATAGACAATGACCAAACTAACACAATATGATATCCAACGGTATCGAAGAAACGTGTGAAATCATTATTGTGTATGTCACGACGAATGTTTATTGAAAATGAAAGCTCATCTTTTTAATAAGTCCATTAAAGACATCTTCTAATAAAATGGGTCTAATTACAACAGGTGCCCTTAAGGAACTGCTTAATCCTAAACTACAAGAAATATTTTGATTATTAAGATGTCGATTTCACACTTCGGAAAATAGTCATGCATGGAAAAATTCAAAAAATTCCAATTTAATTCCATAATAAGGGTTTTAAAGTTTCGTGAATGAAATTTCTAATAAGATTCACCCATTAAACCTCGTAAATTGCTCCATTTTTTCGTGATTAATGATGTGAATCACGAGAGTACCTATCCAGAAGGAATAGTATGACGTTAGATGATTTTTCTCATATTAAAAAAGATATATTCCATATAAGGCGTTAAATATTTTCAATTCTTTTGGAAAAAACACACGTGGCGCTTTCCCAATTTCCCAAGATTCCGTGGAGAATGATAGCTGCAAAATTACCAAAAAGGGTTTCATTTTGAGGAGCAACTGTTCTCAGCCCAACGATTTCAAGCGTAGATACGATGCCTCAATTTTTACATAAAATAGGTGGTATTGGATACCTTATTTTTATTGGGAAAGCTTTTCAAGCGATAGTCATTGCAAGATGTAATACCGTTGGGATTAGACCTGGCGTAGAAATTCGAATTAAAACCCTATGCGGACTTTGCTAAGCTGACCGTCCCCCAAAATTAGGCGGTGGGACAATCAGCTTAAGACCACAAACGAAATTTGTGGAAACCGATCACCAGCTAATCCGATTTCAGTATTTTGACTCCCCATTTTTTTTAAATTTTTATTGTAAGCTAAAATTAAAAGATAAAATTATAACAAGTATCGGCAATGATTGAAAACACTTGATTCTTTCTTGGTTGCAAATCAAATTAATTTTAGAAATTGCAAATCAAATGGCCAGACGATCTTCCAATTAATGAGTATTTTATTCAAAACACGCAATAATTGTATGTAGGTCTAGGTTTGAGATTATACAGAACCACACGATCACTTTGTTATAATTTTATCTTCTAATTTTAACTTACAATTAAAACACATAAAAGAAAAAGATAAAAAAAGGGGAGTCATAATGCTGAAACTGGATAAGCAAACTGATCCGATTTCCACAAATCTCATTTGTGGCTATAATCTGACCGTCCCACAGTCTAACATTAGGGGACAGTCGACTAAGCAAAATTCAACCCCACACTTTTGGGGGTTAATACCACGAAAAACTTCAAACTAATACACATGTGATACATTTACCTTCTATTTGTTTTCGTTAAATTTTACAGTCCAATTCCTGAGTTAGATGATACGGGCAGTTGACAACTATACTAGTTTGAATTTTTTCATGATATTAACATAATTTAATGGAAACTAACGAGTGATATTAACCTTACTTCTGGTATCATGTGAGAATGTTTGACTCCATATTTTCGACTATTAAGTGGAGAAAGATTACATGAATAAGTTACTTGAATAAACCAAATAGATAAGCAATGAGAGATCGGTATGATGCCTAATCTTGCGTGCGAAACAACAGGTGTATATGGTAAATGAGGAACATGCTAGATAAAAATCGCATGCATGACGAAAGGTCAAACAGGACGTCAAGAATTGATGTTTGACTATAATACAATGTCGGGCACATTTCTTTTCTCAAAAGTTTAACTTTAATTGCTAAGATTCGGATCGACTTAGATTGTGTTTTTCTTAAAAGTTTAATTCACCAAGATTCGAATTACTGTCGTATATGTAGAATATCACTAAAGAATGACCAATTGTGAAAGTAGACGTTTTCTAAAAGTGATGCTTGAAAGAGGAAGTCTCCATCTCGATCAAGGTAGGAGTTTGAGTTATTTTGTGTTCACCCGAAAACTTTCTTCTCCTTCTTCTTTTCTTTTTTTTTAAAAAAGTCAAATTTGGACAGATACAGACATACTAATCCGTTAATCATTTGTATACGGTACTTTATGTCATTGAAATATCTATCTTACTAAGAAAAACTAATTGCATCGCGAGAAATATTGTGAATAATTCCGAGTTTGATTTTTCCTCCTTTAAGGTTTCCTATCTTAACATTTCTTAGTTCGATGTTCCTTAGTTAAGTGTCCTAATCCCCTGGTCTTCTCAATTGTAAGATGCAGATTTATAAGCTGATAATATGTATGAGAGTTCATTTCAATTAAGCACTCGAACTGAGTGTGCAAGATCAATGACAAGTCTTCCGATTGGCGTTCCGATGGATATTTTCTCGTGGCTCTCCGTAAAAACTTTGGTCCGATTTAGGTGTACATGCGAATCTCGGGATTCTCTTCTCACATGCTCATTCTTCATCAAAGCTTATCTTGAGAGATCGATCAAATTGCACAAATTCGATCTTCTTAAGTATGACTTCAACAACTTTGCGCGACTACAGATCCGCGATTGTCGCAAAAGTGAACTGTCGGATCTTGATACTTCTTTTGTGGAAGATGGCCAACAATTCGAATATGCTGGTTCATGCAACGGAGTCGTTTGTTTGTCCACTTTTGACTATGGGAACCCTCTATGGAACCCATCAACGGGTGAAAGGAGGAGCCCTTCCTCAACCCAGCTTGCATGCGTCAAACTTGGTTGGATTCGGGTTCGATCCCTCGAGTGGTCACCCAGATGATTTTAAAGTGGTCAACGTTAGTGAAGAACCTTCAAACTGTACCTCCCAAGGTGGAGGAGTATGGTTTTAGGAGAAATTGTTCGAAGCAAGTTGGCAATATTTTCCCTGCACCGCTTACCCAACGCTTAGACCATCAGTTATCTTCGAGAATTTCATCTGTTGGTGCCCTTGTTTTCCCCTCAAACCATGAATACATGGAAATATTGTTCCTATTTTGACGTAGTCGAAGATGTTTTTCCAAGAACAGCATTTCCAGATACACTGCCTCCTGAAAAGAAACGTATCAACTTACTGGAAGAATGCTTGTTTCTGATAACATTGAACCCGCTGACCGAACAATTTGAAGTATGGCGCGAAAGAATTGGTGTCGACGAATCCTGGACCAAGCTGTACAGCAATGGAGCGTCTGCGACAAGCATTTTGACTTACTGCCCACTGACCGAACAGTAGATTCAGAATGTTTTCGATAATTTTCCCCATGTCATTGTCTCCTCATGCCTGTTGTTGTCATATTCACTTTTAGTGTGAAATGACATTGAATTGGACAAAATTGAATAGAGGGCAATTAGAAGCTGCACCAAGCAGGAGTATAGCAAAAAGCAAATCACTAAACGATTTCGTCGTGCATATCGAGACGTAGAAAGACCATCTCTTTTGCCAGTTAAAAAAAGAAAAATCATTATGAGTATGATATTTCTTAGTCAGTATTGAAAGGACTCATTCATCAATATTTGATGTTCTGAGGATGATTTGTCCAATGGTTCCTTGCTAGCTGAAAATTCCTAGGATTTTCATTGATTTGGCCGAGTGAGCATTTCTTCTAGATCTACAAGACCAAGGAGCTCCAGATCCCTCCTCACCCCCCCTCCGATTTTTGCTCCTGAAAAAAAAAATGTCAAAAAACAGAGAAACATATGCAACCACAAGCATGATTTTTCAGTTCTAAGCCAAGTAAACACAATTAACAAGGTTTCGACCAAAAAAAAAAAAGAAACAAACACAATTAACAAGTGTATGGATTACTTTACTTTGGATGTTTCATCAGGATGGAGAAGAACTAAAGATGCTACTGAAACAGAATTCTCTTGCTTCTTCACTAGACAAATGTGAATGATGCACTGCGCCTTAATTGCATCTCCCAAATTTCAATAGCTCCCCACATACTGTATTTGTTGAGTTCTCCTACAGAAGAATAGTCGTGTAATAACCTTGCAATTAGCTAATCTGATCGCACTTCTGGGCCAGTCCTAATGATGTTAGAGTTCTGCCGTGATAAACATTACATACTAACTAGACCCATTTTAAGGTCACCATTTTGGGACACCGAGCTATAATTATTGTCATGCATAACGATGAAGTGACAATTACGATACTCAAGCGTTTAGGATAAACTGCTCAGAGATTTTTTTGTTTAGTAGGTGAGAGACGTCTTGTTTGTTCAATGGACTCGTAGATGTATAGCTAAATGTATTGTGCTACATTTTTTTAACCTAAATCAGTTGAGCAAATCATCGGTTGGAACTAAACATAGTCCTCTCAGAAATATTTCTAGGTAGAAGCAAGTTATAGCAAAATCAGAGTAAACCTAATCCTCTCATAATTGGAACGAATTCGACAAACCATCTCAGTTTATGGAAGAAAGGCAGGAAAACAAAAACTCCGCGTCGCGATCACAGTAATTAATGGACTCATTGATTTGATTTTCTATCGAATAATAAGAAGGGAGTAGAAGGGTACCAGTTGTCAAAACAAAGAACCCAGGTTCATATTTTGTGATAGTGTGCCTTGCCATGACAGATGCTCAATAGCAGGTATATGTATGGCTATGTTCTGTAAAGGCCAAATCCAACTCCTGAAACATGGCTAGAGCCACTCTAGATGGGCCTATCACGTCTTTCGACTACGACAATCACACTGCAGCAGAACAAACCTAGCCCTCTCAGAAATTTTCTAGGTAAGCAAGTATAGCAAAATTAAGGTAAAACCAATCCTCTCATCAGTTTTGACAAGCATACTCAACATGCAAGAAAGGAGAAAACAAAACTCCGCTTGCTAATCCATAATATTGATTGACTCATTGGTTTGATTCTGAACGATAATTCCAGAAGTCGGATAAAAGGGTACTAGTCGTCAACTCAAGAAACCTAGGTCATGTTTGTCATCCGGGTATTTTTGCAGTGAGCTGCTCCTCATTTGCAGTGCATAAGTATGGCTCCTGTTCTTGTAAAGGCCTAATCCAACTCATGAACATAGGGTAGAGTTGCTGCTAGATGGACTATTCATGTATCCGACCAGACAATCCTAAATATAGAACCAAACCCATATTAAGTCCTCTCAAAAATGTTTCTAGCTAGAAGCAAGCATAGCAAATCAGAGTAAACCTATCCTCTCATTAGTTGGAATGGTTTCGACAAACCGATCTTTAACTATGCAAGAAAGGAAAAACACCCAATCTCCTCTTGCGTATCCACAGTAATTGATTGAATCATTCGTTTGATAATAAATCGATAATCAAAAAGTTCGAGTAAATGGGTACTAGCTATTCAAAACAAAGAACCTAGGTCTTGTTCATCATTGATGGCTTTGTAGTGTCATGATCCTCATTAGCAGGTATATGCATGCCTCTGTTCTGTAAAGGTCTAATCCAAACCGTTTGAAATTGGGTAGAGCTACTCGCTAGATGGACTATCACGCATCCGACTAGACAATCACAATGCAGAACCGAAACTTAGTCACTCAGGGAAATATTTCTCGATGAAAGCAAGCATAGCCAAAATCAGAGATAAAACATAGTCCTCTCACAGTTTGGAACGATTCGACAAAGCATCTCGTATGCAAGAAATGAGGAAATTAAAACTCCGCCTTCCCACATAACAGTAATGGATGACTCATTGGTTTGATTTTATAGATAATCAAGGAAGTCGAGTTAAAGAGTTACAAGTTGTCAAAACCAAGAAACTAGGTTCATGCACTCTGCATCAGTGTGCTTTGCTTTGACTTGCCCCTCATTACGTAGTGTTATGTATGGCATTGTTCTGGTAAATGCCTAATACAACTCTTTGAAAATTAGGAAGAGTTACTTTCAAGATGGACTATAACGTAAACCGATAGACAATCACAATACAGAAACCAAAACTAGTTCTCTATCAGTTTGGACAGTTAGTTTCGACAAAATTGCCTCATCTTCCTTTCTCTCTATATCAATTTTCTGTCTTTTTTAATTATTTTTTTACTTTTTTCGTTATTTATTTACTTGTTACAATATCATACTTTTATTTTTCGTTTTTTTTAATTCTCTTTTCTTTTCCCTTTTCCCTTTTGTCTTTTTTCTTTTTCCTCTTTTTACCTGTTACTTCATTTTCTTTTCGTACCCTATTTGTTGATTATTTTTTATTTTTTATTTTTATTTCTC